>SNQJ01S0050465.1:51268-61917 GCA_010110895.2 Picea sitchensis
CAAGGTTATATTTTTCTAGAATTGTTTAATTGTCCTTGATAGGGTTATAACCCTAAATCCCTAAAGTGTTATCACTTTAGAATTTGAGCCCTAGACATTTGATCATTTATCTAGTTGAAGCATCAAGAAGGGAGGAACAATTTCTAGGGCCCAAATGTGCTTGCACCCTAGTCATCCTTATCCTCGAGATCTAAAGCCTAAGGCCCAAATGTGCTTGCAAACTAGTCATCCTTATTCTCAAGATCTAAATCCTAAGGCCCAAATGTGCTTGCGCCTTAGGGTTTATATCATACATCTTGGTTTCAAGTAGATCAACCTTCAAGTTTAGTTGCATTTGAATGACTTTGTGACCCTTAAAGGAACGAATCTCAAAGCAACTCATTTGGTGAATTAATAGATAAACCCCCCCGCCTCTCTCTCTCTCAAAACTCTCAAGCATTCTACTAATTTTACTAACACTAACCTTACTAAACTCACTAAATAACTTATTGTTGTTATAAAAGGTTTGCTACAACCATTTAAATCACCTTAATTTTCTACATACACTAATCTAAATGTGGCTTAATTCACTCGGAAATAACATCTAACATTTGGATACTATTATATTGGATGTATGCTTAATTTTCATGGTCAATTGTGGTGTTTCTGAGCATTTATTATTGTTGTTGTTACAAATTACTTGTTGATGTTATAAGACTAGTTTATTGTTGCAATTTGCAATAGTCATGACCATCTAACTTGTCTAGTGTTTAAAATAGGTCTTAATTGCATACTCTATCTTGGAAATTGTTATATATATGCTACAAAGTGTTCTTGTTTCAGGAAGGTACCAAATCATCTTGAAACCTCTTATTTTCCTTGACCTAGACGAATCATCCGGTGATCAAAACAAGGGGCGGTAGGATTTCCTACTAAACTTGCTATTTGATCCCTTGAGATCACCAGGGAAGCCTCCCTTGTGGTGGACCTCTTCCATCACTAAAACAAGGGAAGTCCCTACTTAATTGACAGTGGTAGGTTTTTCCATAGTTATGCAAGATTTGGGGATCTTTTGTCGGGCTTTGCATAAGTACAAATCCTGAGAAAAAAAAATTGCATCATTTTCAGGGAGGGTTGAGTCATTCTCCTCAACGACATATCTTTGGTAAACTTCTCCCGAAGACCCTATCTTACAAGTTGACCTGGTGACTCCACTGGGGGTAGTTCCCTCACCTTCCTTTGGTGATCCTATTAGAGGAACCGTCTGGTGACAACACGTACCAGGCATCATTATAGCAACCATTCCATTTCCCCCTTGGCTCCTTCGAAATGGGAATCCAACAATGTTTTCAGATCCTTAGACATGAGTAGAATATGTGGCTTTCCCCATGACATTCGTAAAGGTGCTAATTCTTGGCTATCTAAATTCTTTAGTGGTGATGATACCAAAGTTTATTATCACTTGAGTATATTTTATGATGAAAATGGGGGCCACAAGACAAAACCCCAACAGTCAAACATGATCATGAGGCTCTTATTCGCTTCATTGGTAGGGGAAGCTAGGGCGTGGTATGACAACCTCCCAAGAAAGAGTATAAGGATCTGGGAGTACCTTGAGAATTATTTCATAAGGAGATGGGGTGATAAGAAGGATCAAGCTTTCCTCTTCTCCCAGTTTGAAAAGGTTCAAAAATATGAAGAAGAGTCCATAAGAGAGTTCAATGCAAGGTTTGATTCCTTGATAGAAAAATTTCCTCTCGACGTCAACCCAAAGAAGGACTTACATTGATACGTTATCTTAATGTTTTCCAAGGGGAATTTCAATTATTTTTGTTCATAATTTCCTTGAAACCCTCAAGGAGGCACAAGATTATGCCTCCCAAATAGAAACCAATATGCACTCATACAAATTTGATGCCCCTCCTATGGCGAGTGCTCTTGAGAAAAAGATAAAAAATATTGCATGATCCCATAAAGCCCTCATGAATAAAGTGAACACCCTAGATGCACAATGTGCCATTTACCAACAAGACATGAATAATATTGCATGGGTAGGTACATCTCATGAAGAACCATTCCCCATCACTAAGAACAAATGGCTCACAGTAACTATGAATATTTCTAGGGAAACTAAAATGTAGCTCCAAGAACTCATGAGTGAAGAGTTGGAAGAGGAAGATGAATGCCTTGAGGAGGAAATAAGATTTTCTACCTCAACTATCCCAAAAGGAATAGTGATGAGTTGGATATTTCCAACCCTGATTATCTTCCACCCTCATTAATTCCTAATAAATAACACTCAAAAGGACAAGCTAAAAACCCCATACCTTCATAGGACCCTAACATTGAAGAATCTCAAGAAGAAGAGGATCCCCATATAGTGCTCCATGCTGAAAATATTGGTAGAAAAAATGGAAAGCATGCACCCTTCTTCATTTCTCTCCTGGTAAATGAGTTCACCCTCCATAATTGCATGTTAGAATCAAGTGCCTCCACGAATAATATGCCTTTGAAATTCATGCAGAAACTTGGCCTTGAAATCTCACAACCTTACCTAAATGTATGTGGAGTGGACTCTAAGCCTATCATGGTGTGTGGCCTTATTAAGGACCTTAGGGTTAGCTTGGTCGCCTTTCCCTACATTTCCCTTGTAATGAACATTGTAGTGATTGATATACCTGATGTTTGGGAAATGTTATTATCTAGAGAATGGGAAAAAAACTTGGGAGGTAGCCTTCGGATGGACTTCTCATATGCTACCATCCCTCACCCTTCGGATGGACTTCTCATATGCTACCATCCCTCACCCTAAAGGTGGCTTCGTCGCCCTCGATGGAGAACCTATCATTAGATACCAGGTTGAGTCCCAAAAGGGTCCCGTGGATGAAGTATTTTACTTGGATGACAAAATGGGGAATTTTTGTGCCATTGACACTACCCTCCAGGTTGAGCAATGTCAAGTTGCTAGTGGAATATGGACTTTAGAATTCAAAGGTTCTCACTCTAGGTCTAGCTCGGGAGTTGGGATTGTCCTCACATCCCCCTCTAAGGAAGCCACTTATTTCTCATATAGACTTGAGTATGACTGTACAAACAATGTTACTGAATACGAATCTTTGCTCATAGGTCTCAACTTGGCCCTGATAGGAATATAAGGCGTTTGAAGGTCATAGGAGATTCTAATATGATTGGGTTCCAAGTAAATATAAAGTTTTCTACGAAAATTGAAATATTGAAGAGATACATGGATTCAGTGTGAGACGCCATAAAACCTTTTGGTGACTTCTTTATTGAATTTGTTCCTAGAGAAGAAAACTATGTTGTTGATTCCTTAGCCATCTCCACCTCCGCCCTACAACCTTATGAAGGGGTCATCCAAGACTAGTGCAAAATGAAGGTGGTTTTTAGATAGTCAGTTCCTGATAACCTTGAAATTTGGAAAGTATTTGATGATGATGCCCAAATGCTCATATTTTTGCACTGCGGTAAAGAGTTCTTTGAATCTCAAGTGAATTTTCTAGCAAAATTCATGAACTTGGAAGTCACAAAATTTCCTAACAACACTCTTCCAAATGGATGTGTCCCTTTAGAGCAAATGTTTGACAGACATGACATGTATAAGGGAAGACCTGAGAACAAGGTTTTGGAGTTTAATATAGGATTAGGCATCGAACCAAGAATGGTAAAAATTGGAAAGGGAACCACTAAGGATGAAAGAAATGGTAGACTAAACTTGATTCGCCGGTTTAAGGACATATTTTCTTGGACTTACGATTTTGGAGTTTAATATAGGATCATGCATCAAACTAAGAATGGTAAAAATTGGAAAGGGAACCACTAAGGCTGAAAGAGATGATATACTAGACCTAATTCACAAGTTTAAGGACATATTTTCTTGGACTTACGATGACTTTAAATCGTATAGGAGCGATGTTATTCAACATGTCATCCCTCTCGTAGAAGGAGCCAGACCATTCAGACAGAATCCAAGACATATTAACCCTAAGCTATCACACCAAATTCAGAAAGAGCTTCAGAAGATGGTTGACGTTGGGATCATATTTTCCATTTGGTATTCCTCTTGAATATGGTTAAAAAATCATACAAACCTTGTCTTGTTTTGAACATTATCCTCCAAATGTCTTCTACTTTGATCCTCACTTGGTGGTACCATAATTTGAGGTCCATCTTAATGAAAAATTTAGCTTGTTGCAGTTGATCCAACAAGTCATCAATCCTTGAAAAAGAATGTCTATTTGTTGGTTGCTTATGGGCTGACCCAGGTTCTAACTACAAGATTACCAACTTCCCTTCTACCATCAACCCTTCTGGATACCAGAAGGAAACACAGCGTGCAAAGTGCACTGCGCAATCTCACCCGAGATGGCTTCATTTGGTGGTCGCGAGACTCAGATGTCTGCAACCATGGGATGGGATGTGTATCTCTCTCAGAGGCATTAGATCTACTCAAATCCTAGCCCTAAAATTCCTATTTAATATATTTATCCTAACCCTTACCAGTGACACCGCCTATAACCAATGACACAGATTAATTCAATGTTGCGCAGTATTATTCCATCTATTATTTTAACATATCTATCATATAGCTCATTAACTCAAATATAATCGTAAGTAATGAAAACATTCATCCACATGAAACAAATATACCTAGGTTCACCCCCTCATGGGCTACGTCCACAAAGATTTGTCACTTTGTCTCTTTATTCATATTCATGCAAAATCCAGTGTTCCACATTATACATTTCTTCCTCCATTATAATCGATCTCCATGGATCATGATAGTCTTCACAAAACTGAGTACATCTAACCAGTCTCTCAGAAAAACCTCCTAAAAAAATAAAGGACATCTGAACTAACCTCTTTCACAGCCCTAATACATTCTACTTATACCAAAAATGGGACAAATCCCTTACAAAAACCCTGACCCTAAGCAGATTAGTTTTGTCCACTTTCCAACTGCTCAATCTTGGTTGGTCCTTGATCCAACCATTCTCCAAGTCAGCGCTTGTCCACTTTCCAACTACTCCGTAGCAGTTTGTCCACTTTGTAACTGCTTTTCTCGGTGCTTATTTTCCTCTTTTTCCGACGCGCTCCCTATTTTCCTCAGTTTTTGGTGCTCTCCTTATTTTTCGGCGTTGCTTTGATTCTTTCCAAAAATTGGCCTGTGCCAACAGGGCCCCAACACTAGCATCGTGACTCACCCCGAGTCACTCACTAACTCATGCTTCTTTCACTGCCCATGTCAGTGCTTCATATATCTTTGCTATTTGTTGGCATTGCTTCTGAGCCTGGTTTCTCTTCTCCGCCATGGCTTCTACCATCTGCGCGGTGAATGGAGGTTCCAATATTTCTCCTCCCTCCAATCCTATCTGCTCTATGTTCAATTTTGTTACGTCGATATCCACGACCAACTGCTCCTCCTTTTCCGGCAGGGGCTCCAATTGACCTTGTTTTGCAATTTTTTGCGCCTGCACTGCTTTTTCCTTTGCCTGTAGCCTCTTCATCTATGTCACAGTCTTGATTTCCTTGGGAAGTGGCATTGTATTACGTCATTGTTTTAAATATTCCATTACTGCATGCACTCTATCTTCTCTTCCCTGCATCTCTTGCAAGGTCCCATCTTCTAAGAGTTGTGTCCACAGTTGGGCGCTCTTCTCCAACAACTTTGTTATTCGTTGTATCGTTTGCGCTATGTTTTATGCAGATGTTCTTGTGTCTTGCTCTCGCTACGCTATGACTTTTGGACGAGTAGTGGGTATTGTGCGCTCCTCCAACTCCTTTATTTGGCTCTTGTAACTCTCTAAGGCCTGTGTTATTTTCCTCATATTCTCCTCAAAAGATACTTCCTCCGACCTTGCGCTATCTGGGATGGTTTTAAATACTTCACTTATGTGTTTCTCCATCTCCTCTACCTTTTGATGCACTATCTTATTTTCCTACTCTTCTTGGTTGATTGCTTCCTTCATTGTGATGTTCTCTTCTTGCGTTATTTATAAGTTCGTCGCATCAGACCTTTCCCTGCACAGAATTTCATGCGCAACACTAATCTATAATTTATACAGTTCCTTCGTCGGGATCTTGGCCAACACCAAACCCAATCTCTCAATTTCCTTCAGGGGATTATGTGTTGCCTCCTCGTCGATGAACAACATTTCAGGTGTTATGATAAAATTGGCACTCCCTTGCATTGTGATTTTCATTGTTTCTCCAACAACCATTCCTTCCCTAATTTTCGTTGGTTTATCTTTTTGTGGCTGCTCTGCCCTGATCCTTAACTACTCCAACGTAGTTTTCACTTCATGTACTTTATCCATAATAGAATCCTTGTGCTTCTCATCATTCTCCCACACCTTTGATAGTTGATCTTTGACTGTTTTGGCTACTAGTTCAACATCCTATGTTGTCAGTTATGTATGAGGTGGTGTTTTATGGGCCTTTGCCTTCTTCCTGGAGCCACGTGATTTCTCCCCTATCCTCTTCCTTTGGCCATCTGATGGCTTATATTTCTCTGGCATATGTGTATCCTTGCATGTACTTTGCCCAATCTCGTCATCCATAGGTATGTCATGTGTCTCAGTCCTTTCTTCTTCCGCGCACACTTGTTCTCTTGTAACTCATGGTGTATGTCCTATGCACGGTGGGCCTTGTGTGGAACCACCCTATGGTTTCTTCTGCGTTATGTGTTTCTTTTGAATTGGGCTGCTTCCCCCACTGGACCTTGTGTTTTCTTATTCTTCTTGCTAGCACCTTTTCTTCATGTCTGTTGCACAAGGATTATTTGGTCCTACGTCTAAGTTTGTATTGTTGGCACTATCTTTGGAATTACTCATACCTTCCATTCATCATGCCACTCCTGGACCTCCATTTCTATATCATGCATCGTCGCGCAGTATCTCAATTGCAGTGACTCCTTGGTTGGGTCCCTCTTCACCTGCAACCACATGTTATGGCACGTTGCCTGAAAGTTGGAAATCTATCCAAACTCTTGGACTATATCAAGGGAATTCCTCCATGTGTCTGCTAAGTGGTTTTGGATCTCCGATAGGTATAGATAAAATACATCGGTGTTCACTTTCTTCGTCCTTGGGTCTATTGTGCTCCTTAAGGAAGTGTATCGGGTTGCGCCACACCTAATCTCTAAAGGAAAATATTGTATGTTGGTTCTTTCCAACCTACAAGTTCAATGAGGATGAGTAACCATGAGTAGTGGAACTCAGAGCCCCAATCTTGTGTATCCTTACAACCCTCCAGGAAATAATTGAGTAAATAATGGGCCTAGCTCATCGAGCTCCCCTTCACACACTACGTTGCAGTGGCTACCACTCCTACTTCCTCCTTCTTGCATTTGCGCATTAATTTTCACCCTAGCAGCCTTATAGCAAATCTCATCACAAGATCATTTATGTCGTTGATCCTGATTCCTTTGTTTCCTCTATCAGTGCAATATTTCGCCTTGATTTCATCAGACATTTCCTTTGCCTTAGTTTTATCTTCCAGATATTCCTATGACTTCTCCCCATTAGTGGGTAGCCCAATGATAGCTACAATCAAATCCACATTGATAGACACTAGCCTATCCATCCACAAAATTCATCCATGCACCCTTGCTAGTAGTTGTTTCACACATCCATTGATGTGTTTACCATGCCCAAAGTGTGGTATATCAAGAAAATTCATGATCCTTGTGTTGTAGAGCCCCAGGATCCATTGTGCAGGCTCCAACAGTGGCGCACCTGATGGGCCCTCTCCTCTAATCTCTATGTAATTATGTTGCGCCAAATCCAGGAATTTGATTGTGGCTGCCACGTCGTGGTTGAGTACTTCATCGTGTTTAATCCTCCTATCATTTCATCATCTCCTTTAACTCCCTCTGGAATTTTTGGCATGACAATCGTCAATTCTGCTTGTGGGCGTGGTATTACTTCCGTGTTGCTTTTAGCTTGGGATTTCTTCTTCCCTTGTGCGAACGACACCCCAACCTCTGGTACACCCTCATGCTCTATTTATTTCTCTTCTTTTAGATCTAGGCCCTGCTACGCTGAACCCATGGCTTGTTCTTCCTGTTGTGGCCCTTTTCCTCTCAATGCGTCAGACTCTATCCTTCCCACGTCTTCCTCGGGCTGCCTGACCTCCTGTGATGGGTTTTGTTCCTCCTCCACTTGCATGCTAGTGGGCTCATATTCTGGCGTATGAATTTCATCCACGATTGTCGGCATGTCTTGTGTCCCTGTTTGCGCTGCATGAGCGTTGGTTCTTGTGTTTCGTCCGGCCCTACTCGACACTCCAACTCTCGGTGGCAACATCCTGCTAAAATTCGTACTACTGAACTATAAATCTCCACTTGCTATCGTGAATTCTCACTCTCTCATGATTAAATTTCTCTCTTCGTTCTTCTCTTAGCAACAAACAAAAATGACATCATTTTCCCCATTTTTCTGCCTTTATAGTGGGACAATATACTGACAGATGTTTCTCATTGACAATTGTCACTTTTTCACTTTTTCCTACGCGCTACACTTTTGGAACCTGTCTACTACTTTCTAGTACGCAGTGTCTTCAACACTGGTTTTTCTGCAGCGCACTGTTAATGCTAACAATCCTATCACATCATAAACCTTCTAATATTCTCCTATATTTTTGTCTTTTTGTTATATTTATTCTTTTTATGGATTTTTGTCTTTTTCTTCTAAGCAATGCCAGAAAATAAGGAGCGCACCAAAAACAGAGGAAACTAGGGAGCGCGTTGAAAAAAGAGGAAAAGCATCGCCGAGAAAAGCAGTGACAAAACGGACAATTTTTTTTGGAGCAATTGGAAAGTGGACAAGTGTCGACTCGGAGAATGGTTGGATCGAGGACCAACCAAGAATGAGCAGTTAGAAAGTGGACAAAACTAATCCGCTTAGGGTTAGGGTTTTTGTAAGGGATTTGTCCCATTTTTGGTATAAGTAGAATGTATTAGGACTGTAAAAGAAGTTAGTTCGGATGTCCTTTAGTTGGTTAGGAGGTTTTGTTCAGAAACTGGTTAGATGTTCTCAGTTTTGTGAAGACTATCACGATCTGTGGAGATAGATTGTAATGGAGGAAGAAATGTACAATGCGTAGCACTAGATTTTGCATGAATATGAATAAAGAGCCAAAGAGACAAATCTCTGTGGACAAACTTTAGTTCTTGAACTGTCATCCATCTTTCAATCTCCGCTTTTGTGGGATTCCAACCTACAAACATTCACTTTCTTAAACCCTTTTTCTATACTACGTGATACATCCCTCCCGACAGTGGAACCATTGTTGGTTGCTTATGGGTTGACCTAGGTTCTAACAACAGGATTACCAACTTCCCTTATGCCATCGGCCCTTCTGGATACTAGAAGGCAACACAACGCACAAAGTGCACTGCGCAGTCTCACCCGAGATGGCTTCAATGGGTAGCCACGGGACTCAGATGTCTACAACGATGTTATGGGATGTGTATCTCTCTCAGAGGAATTAGATCTACTCAACTCCTAGCCCTCAAATTCCCATTTATTTTACTGATCCTAATCCTCAACAGTGACACCGCCTATAACCAATGACACATTCATTCAATGTTGCACAGTATTATTCCATCTATTATTTTAACATATCTATCATATGGCTCATTAACTCAAATATAATCATAAGCAATACAAACATTCATCCACATGACACAAAGATTTGTCGCTTTGGCTCTTTATTCATATTCATGCAAAATCCAGTGTTGCACAATGTACATTTCTTCCTTCATTACAATAGATCTCCACATATTGTGATAGTCTTCACAAAACTGAGAACATCTAACCAGTCTCTCAACAAAACCTCCTAACCAACTAAAGGACATTTGAACTAACCTCTTTCACAATCCTAATACATTCTACTTATACCAAAAATGGGACAAAACGCTTACAAAAACCCTAACCCTAAGCGGATTAGGTTTGTCCACTTTCCAACTGCTCAATATCAGTTGATCCCCGATCCAACAGTTCTCCAAGTCGACGCTTTTCCACTTTCCAACTTCTCCACAGTAGTTTGTTCACTTTGTAACTTCTTTTCTCGTCACTGATTTTCCTCTTTTTACGATGTGCTCCCTATTTTCCTTTGTTTTCGACGCGCTCCTTATTTTTCGACGCTGCTTTGATTCTTTCCCAAAATTGGCATGTGCCAACACTATTCTTGATGATGATATTATTCAAGGCACAGTAATCAATGCACATTCTCCAGCTTCCATCTTTCTTTGGCACTAGCTTTGATGACTCCCTACTCCAACCACTATTGCAGTTCTTTCTTTACTTCATCTACTTCGATGGTCGACTACCTATATAGCACAATGTTAGGAAGTGGTGACTCTAGTAGCAATTGAATCTCGTGTTCAACCTCTCTGTTGGGTGGCAGTCACTGAGGCTCTTGAAACACTTACTTGTAGGCTTCAATCAATGATCGTATTTGTTGATGTTTCTCACCACTACATCCTTCCAAGGATGCCTTCATCTCCAACTTGTTTCCTTCTTCTTGTTGCTTTCCTTCTCTTAGGAATAGCAAGACAAACTTCTTTGTACTACCCATGATTCTTTTGGCCTAATGACACGCTAATCAGAGAGATCTTAGTTTTTTCCTTGCGTGCATTTATGGCATAA
>SNQJ01S0050466.1:0-11200 GCA_010110895.2 Picea sitchensis
GGGGAGGCTCCTCAAGAGTCAATGAGGGGATGGGGGCGAACTGCCCATCCGTAGAAGCTCTTAGACCTGACCACGGACAGGGGAATTCACGCCACATGCAATCTTGCAAAAAAGGCAAGAAAGGAAGTGTGGGGAACAGGAAGAGAGAACACGCGCGATAGGGATCGCGGAAGGGAGTTCTGAACAGAGGAGAAGGAGATTAACCTTCGTCCTTGACTTTCGTTGAGCTGGAAGTAGGAGACTGAATCTCAAGCATCGTGGTCTAGCTCATGGGTGGCTAGTGGTAAATCCGTTTGGAGTCACTGAGCCTACAGTTGGGTGGAAACGAGCACCCCTCTCAGCAGTCGCATCACGTCTGGTGTTTTTTGATAAGTGTTATGTCTTGTATTTTGAATTGAATATCACGAACGCATGCTCATGTTTATACGCTCATAAATGGTTTCTGTATAGAAGTGTTTGCCTTGTGTTTTGATTGGAAATAATAAATGCATGCTTATACTTATATGACCATAATCGATTTATGTATAGAATGAATAAGTTCAGAACACAATTCCATTCCCTTGAGATTTGTCCCATCTACTTAACTCACGCTATGTCCTAGTTTGATTTCCCGAAGGCACCTCCTCCCGAGAAGTTTCCTCGCATTCCAGAGCCGGAGTGAGTTCCTTGAAAAGACTACCGTTATAGTAAATCCATGAGTTTACCTTACCCCTGTCACAGAATTCATAGCTCGGTGAATTAGGAAGGATTTTCAGTCAGGTCCCCAAGCCTAGGGATAATTACCCAAGAACCCTCTGAATGATTATGTGATCTGAGTCTGGAAACCTTGTACAAGAAAGAGTAGTTCTCTCAGGATTCGAAGTCGTGGGAGTTCGAAGCTCCGAGAGGTTGAATCTCGTGATTCAAGCTCAGAAAGGATAGCGAGTCCAGTTATTGAAAGAGAATACCCCATCATTTGGTAGACGAACGGTCGGAATCCTTTCGGAAATACCCCAGATTGGTCAAGACTAACGGATCTAGAGGAGGAGCGCAGGCATTAACACCTCGACCCCTTCAGCCTTCGCAAGTAGCAATGGGATCCAGGATCGTAGATCCAAGGATCTGTCGGAGCTCTATCGACCGTCGATCTTAACCTTTGCATAGGTAGGAGAGTGGACTCAACAAACGCCCTAAAAGTCCCAAAGTATTCGGAACCGTCCATCGGCACAGGACACGTGGTAGTCGGGTAGCATTTCGCTGACTCATGACTTGAAGTGGTCAAAGGGTAGGACTGCACAAACTCACGATTCGCCAAATTGCAGCTTGATCGTGGTCGTTGATCCATGAGTGATCTGGACCATCGGTTTAGCGTGAATAAGTTTCGGGGTTTCGGCACCCGGGAAACCAAAGGGCAAGACCCCTCGTTTTCTCCAGTCGCAAAATCCCGGTATACGAAACCCCGAATCAATTTAGCGTGAATAAGTTTCGACGTTTTGACACCCGGGAAACCAAAGGGCAAGNAGTCGCGAAATCCCGGTATACGAAACCCCAAATCAGTTTAGCATGAATAAGTTTTGGCGTTTCAACACCTGGGAAACCAAAGGGCAAGACCCTTTGTTTTTTCCAGTCGCGAAATCCCGGTATACGAAACCCCGAATCAGTTTAGCGTGAATAATTTTCGGCGTTTCGGCACCCGGGAAACCAAAGGGCAAGACCCCTCATTTTCGCAAGTCGCGAAATCCCTGTACACGAAACCCCGATGCGCTCTGTGGATGAGCCCTAGGTCACAGGACAGGGTCATGTGGTAGGAAGGAGGAGTCCCGAAAGAATCTGGACCGTCCATTTGTAGAGGACGCGTGGCGAAGATCTAAAGCCACCGGGGTTCTAGAGATCGGGGAAATAGAAGTGAAGACGCCGCCAAAATCCCAAAAGGTAGAATGCTGGGATTTAATCTGGGTCATTGATCAAGTCGACGATCTGGACCATAGATCCAGATGATATCGGGCTTTCGGGTTTTGGGGATTGAAGGAACAAGGGTTCCTTGCAACAGGAATCTTGAAAGTCGAGTTTCGGTAGCGTCATTTGGTGTTAGCGTGTGTTCACTGAGGTGATCGCATGGAGTAGGAAAAAGGGGAGCCAAGGAGCTCGTTAACCCCATTTCGGGTTTCGACATTTCAAGGGACAGGGAGCCGGGGAGAGCTCGCACATAGAAATCCCGAAACGCGAAAGCTGGAAGCGCCTTTTTGGTAAGGCTTGTGGTCACAACTAACGATCACATGGAGGAGGATAAGGGAAGGGATGGTCTGCGCTAGGCCCCATAGAAATTCGGGGATTTTGTCCCTCGAAGAAAAGACAAAAAATCTAGGTTGTCGTAGTGGGTATGTGACAATGATGTTTATCAGGAGTGGTCACCTTGGTTGCAGGAACTACAGAAGGTGTGGATACGATTCCCCCATAGGTCTGTTGTGGCAAACTTGAAATTACATTGCCAGGTGTTGGAATTGGGAATTGTAATATATGTGTAGGCACACTTAATGTCTGAGCTTGTAATAGTTTTGTTAGCTATATATCCCAATCTCTGTAGATAATAAATTGTAGTAAGGTGTGCTAAGAGGACTGCGGAAAAAACATCGGACTTTGGCAAAAAACGAAGTTGCAGAATAATATTGTTGTTTTCTTGGCCATGAACAAATCAAGTTTTTAAAAGCATTGCCTAACCCCTCTGATCATAATGTTTGGTGTTTCGAATCCATGTATTATTTTGATGTAGATTGGATTGGATGGAACAGTTATATATTGGGTCTTTTAGCTCATGTTAATATAGAGAATCTGGATTTTTAATTGTATCGGAGTTTTGAAACATCTATGCGCTCCTTTCATGATTGTGCTCCTTTCATGATTAGGAGATCATTTAAAAAGTTACCATTTGATCCTTTAATGATAAGTGGAATTTCTACTCTAATCATTTCAAAAGTCTAATACAATCAAATCAAAATTCAAAAATCTTTATATTGATGAACCATAAAAATTCACATACTAAAATAAAAAATTTAAGTTTTGTTATAACTATATCATATAACAAAAATACATTTAAATTATGCCTAATTCAAATTAAATTATGCCTAATTCAAATTATGACCATTATATCTAAAAAAATATCCTATTACATTTTGTCTATGTACTAGTGTTTTTTCTAGTGAGCTTAATAGTGATTTGAGTAAATGAGAAGTTTAAATATTTTCACTCATTTTCTTCTTTTGGAGAATAAACTCAAAGAGAATCATTGCAGTTACCCCAGAGGTCAATCACCAGGTGAAGCTTTTTCATAGCCCAGCAAAACAATTGTTAAGAGGAACAAACTCTGAAAATAAGCACTTCCATTTAGCTATAGCCTATGCTATTGCGATATAGAGTACTCTTTCATCAAAATCGCAGAGACTTGAACTTAGATCGTACCTCTTATTCATGCATCCAGGGAATTAAGCCTTGGTAGGTGGTTGAGATGCCACCATTTTCACTGCTGAGCAACGACCCCCCGTCAGCAAGTTTTCCTAATTTTGTGCGACTGTTCTTGAGATTTTGTCTGTATTTTTATGCAATACTCGCATATTTATTCTTATGTCTCAAATTTTGCTGCAGATTATTTTAGTTGGCATGTGTTGTGTGCCTTATCCTGTAACTATGAAAACAAGGAGGAAGTCTTGCTATTCCCAAGAAGATTGACTTCTATGCAACTCTTCAATGCAGTAGAATTTAGCTTAATTTAAAAACCTAGGGTAGTGATGAGGATCTTACACTGTCAGACGGTGTGAGATATGAGGCCACGAGATGGCGGAAATGGGAGTAAGCTTTGAAACATTCATAGTGATCCTCCTCCACAAAACGATCGTCCATACACGCCCAAATGAAATATAAGATATGTCTATATCGTTGACATTTGAAACTGAAGAATCCAAATGGTTTCACAACTAAAAGTACAAGGATGGGAAGGGATTGGGAAATCTTATCTTTACCATTATTGGGCATTTAAATAAACTAAAGCAGTGGGTGGGATGATATCATTGGCCTTTCCATTGGGTTGCTTCTTGGCCTCATGTTCCTCCTCTCAGTGTGCATGCATGAGTGATCCGATACTCACTGTTTCTGCTTAACTCCTCCAAATCTTTTTTTTTTGGCATCAGCTCAGAAATCCTCCATGTAATGCTAGGCTTCTCATGTCTTTCAATTGACACCTTCAGATTTAGCTTCTCAGAAAAGTAAGGAATCTAATAATTCTGGATATAAGGAATCTGAGAACTCTGGACTTCACAAGCCTTGATGAACCTGCATACCGGTTTGCATGTCATCACTGACATCTCGCGCTTCATTGCCGAGAGGAATTTGTCTTCTTCTGAATGTCGGTTCTGCTGTAAAAGATTTATGGTTTATGTGACTTGAGATTCAAACTTCTTTAGAAAAGTGCTCCATAACTCTTTCCCTACCATGGATTCAAGATTTTTTACGAACTCTTCTCTGGATGTCTTATAAAGATTTGAAATTACTGATCTGACCTGTTTATTCGATAGGAGCTTGACCCACGTCGCTTGATCAACAATAGCTCCACCAGTTGACTCGGATTCATAAAATTTTGCTAACTACACAGCTACAAATTAGTAGTAACATCAACCCACCAATTAGTGGTGAAGAAATATGCAGCTTATTGGTGTCTGGGCCAGTTGCCAACTTCCAGGCCATTCCCTGTTATTAAAATTTAAGACAGAAAACACAGACCTCTTACATTTTGTGCCAAGGAGACGATAATATAACATAACATACTTTAAAAATAAGTCAGCAGTAGATGCTACGTTTTTCGTTCAAGAATTTAACATATTTTAGCTAAGAATGCCATAGAATTTTTTATCAGAAATTCTATTTGCCAAGCTAAAAGTTTGATCAGAAATTCTACTTGCCAAGCTAAAAGTCTGGCAAGCTGTCAATTTCAGCAGGGAAGCCATCTTACCATGGTGATTGTAGAGAGGAAAAAAAATATACAAGGAAACTTATCATCGGGATCGCAGAAGAAGACTTGCTTGATTTTTCCTTCCTCTTGTGTTTTCTCATAAATTGGGATTCCTTTTTCCTGCACCAAACATAATTTATGATAATATGTCATAACTTCAAACCTTTTAACTCCGAAAATCTGTGTAATATTTATCTTACTTCCCATATTTGAACAACTTTAAGGAACTCGAGGAATCCACATGCCCAGGACCAATTAGTAAATTATTTATTCTAGGGAACTCGAGGAATCCCATGCCCAGGACCAATTTGAACTCAAGGATGGGAGAGGTGCAAGAGGTCCAAGATTCAA
Source organism: Picea sitchensis (assembly GCA_010110895.2). NCBI lineage: Eukaryota > Viridiplantae > Streptophyta > Pinopsida > Pinales > Pinaceae > Picea > Picea sitchensis. The sequence goes on from SNQJ01S0050466.1 coordinate 5,330, forward strand.
ATCTCTCTCATGAGCAATTGGTAAAGATGTTCCAGGTTGTATTCTTCCTAGTCACAAACTCATAACACATAGGCATCACTTATTGTAACGCACGATTAATGTGAGGGTTATCATTTGGGTTCCAACAACGTCGAATTTAGTCATTAGTGTAGGGCGTCAAGTTTCATTGAACGCCCACACAAAATTTGGTGCTCACGCGGTTTGACAACTCCGTTAATACGATAGTAAAAATAAGTTTAAATTTCCTTAAATTTCTAATAAGTATATGAGTGTTGCACATGTCATCTGAGAACTCCATTAACGATATGTCCATATCAGAACTCCGTTAACGATATGTCCATATGGATATGGAGGCATAGGATCATAACCACTTTTTAGAAGTTTGTCCAATAAAATACAATAAAGAAATGTAAATTTCCTTGAAATGATTAAATACATATACATGATAATAAATGTAAATTTCCTTGAAATGATTAAAATACCTATACATGATAATAAAGAAAATTTTAAATTTTCTTAGAAATAAAATAAACAAAGATAATAAAGAGAAATTTAAATTTCCTTGAAATGATTAAATATAGATACATGTAATTTTTTTTAAGTAAGAAGCTATATATTATCTGATATGTAAGAGAAAGAGAGTAGAAAGGAGAAACGGTCGGACGAGCTTCAAAATAGGGTGACAAGGGCTCCCAAGGAGCCGTAAGGCCCCGCTTGTCAAATTGTATATATATTATGCTTCTATTGGTGACAACTCAGTGGTTCACTTATTGTCATTAACAACCAAAAAAACGTATTTAACAACGATTTACTGGAGCCCGACCGACCCCCAGGTTGGCGCTATTATAGATCTTGCACCCAAAACTCACATCATCTACAATTCCGTTGTATACATCTTGCACCAAAAAAAAATTGTGGTCTGCAATTCGTTCACATATTGGAACATGGTCTAGATTTGGACCACAAATTATCTATTACGATAAATTAATATAAATACAATTTAAATAAATATACTTAAAATTGACCTTGACTTTTTTCGAACTCGTCGGTTGGTCCTATATCGTCACATCATGAGCTCAACTGACTGCAGTTCCTTTCAACACTTAGCCAATTATCTCTACGTGGGGTCCCGCATTAGCGCTAACAAAATTTTATGCCCCATGTTCCCTGATATACATATTGCACACAACACTTTCGTGATATACATTTTGCAGCAAACTCTTCCCTAATTTACAATTCAACGCGCTATTATAGATCTTGCACCCAAAAATTGCGTTATCTACAGTTCCGTTGTATACATCTTGCACCCAAAAATTGCGTTATCTACAATTCCGTTGTATACATCTTGCACCAAAAACTTATGTGGTCTACAATTCATCCACATATTGGAACATGGTCTACACTCGTCACATCATGAGCCCAACCGACCGCAGATCCTTTCAACACTTAGCCAATTATCTCTCCACAGGGTCGTGCCTTAGGGCTTATGAAATTTTATGCCCCATGTTTCGTGATATACATGTTGCACATAACACTTTCGTGATATACATTTTGCACCTTCGACCCCATTTTCCACAATTTACCTTGTAACCTGCTTGGCATGGACTATGCTGCCACGCTCTACAATTTGTTGTGACTTCACGCTATCGATTTCTTATGCCCCCTTTTCTGTGATATACATGTTGCACACCACACTTCTATGATATACATTTTGCATCAAACACTTGTGCCATATACAATTCGACCCCGGTTATAGAGCCCGCCTATCCGGAAATCTGCGATCTGAAAAGTGGTTGGGCATCGAATGGTTAGCAGTCGGTAGGATTCGCGATATAAAAGCACAAGCGCAAATGTGAACTGGTCTGTCCGCCAATGCGCACATTGGGACATTTTCGGAAAAACGACTAAGTAACAAGAAAGAGAGTAGAGAGGAAAAACGGTCGGACGGGCTTCAAAATAGGGTGACAAGGGCTCCCGAGGAGACGTAAGGCCCCGCCTGTCAAATTGTATATATATTATGCTTCTACTCATGACAACTCATTGGTTCGCTTATTGCCATTCACAACCAAAAAAATGTATTCAATAGCGATTTACAGGAGCCCGACCGACCCCCGGGTTGGCGCTATTATAGATCTTGCACCCAAAACTTGCATCATCTACAGTTTCGTTGTATACATCTTGCACCAAAAAACTTCTGTGGTCTACAATTCGTCCACATCTTGGAACATGGTCTACATTTGGACCACAAATTATCTATTACGATACATTAATATAAATACAATTTAAATAAATATACTTAAACTTGAACCTGACTTTTTTCGAACTCATTGATGAGCCCGACCGACCGCAGTTCCTTTCAACACTTAGCCAATTATCTCTTCGCGGGGTCGCGCCTTAGTGCTAATGAAATTTTATGCCCCATGTTTCGTGATATACATGTTGCACACACCACTTTTGTGATATATATTTTGCACCAAACACTTCCGTCATTTACAATTCGACGCGCTATTATAGATCTTGCACCCAAAACTTGCGTCATCTACAGTTCCGCTATATACATCTTGCACCAAAAACTTCCATGGTCTACAATTCGTCCACATATTGGAACATGGTCTACATTTGGACCACAAATTATCTATTACAATACATTAATATAAATACAATTTAAATAAATATACTTAAACTTGAACCTGAATTTTTTCGAACTCGTCGATTGGTCCTATATTGATCAATCGATCGACCGACCATAATTCCTTTCAACACTTAGCCAATTATCTCTCTGCGGGATCGCACCTCAACACTAACAAAATTTTATGCCCCATGTTTCGTGATATACATGTTGCATACAACACTTCCGTGATATACATTTTGCATCAAACACTTCTGTCATTTATAATTCGACCCCATTTTCCACAATTTACCTTGTAACCTGCTTGGCAGGGACTACGCTGCCACGCAACACTTATTGATTAAATTTTTTTTGTAAGAATTTGATATGTCTATAAAAAGTGTTCCATGTTAAAACTTTTGGTTAAATACATTGATTTGCTTGCAAAACTATTGAAAAAAATGGCATTGATGGCAAGCACTAAAAAGACGAAAAAACATTTCATTGGTCGATATAAAATACTCATAGTTTTGTTGGTTTGCATTAAGTGGTTTAGACATATTCCATGAACCAAAAAAAGAGTGGAAATGAATACCAACTTTGATTACTATACAAGAATATTCACTGTTATCAGTGGGACTAATAAGGAATATGCAGTTAGGAATCAGTATATTCCCAATAGAGCAAGTAAGTTTCCATGTTTGATTAGGTATCGGTCCAATCACCATGATGTGAGCGATGATTCCTTGAATAATATAAGAGCCACTTGCTTTTTAAAAACCAAATTAAGAAATAATATCAAAGTAGAAAAATGTGGAAGGAAAGTGATTCGTGGGACCAGCTAGGACATAGTTTTCAAAAAAATTAATATCTGGATGGCAGATGACCATAGTTGTCATCACGTGGGCATGCTAAGCTATGTGGAATCCCATCCACTGACAACTTTATGGTTGTCGTGAAAAAGAGGCAACGAATTTCAACCGTTAGATGGCGATTGATCACGACCGTCGATTTCTTTCTCACATTCTTTAAATGCTAGGGTTTGGGGACGAAGGAAATTGCATTCGTTTGTTGCTTCATGCGACTCTGGGCCATGACCAAATTCTCTTTGAGGGTACAAAGAATAGCCTCTCGAATTGTAAGCGTTTGGTAAACTGCCTGGACCTTCGAGACACCTGGTAAAAATGAGAGAACTAAAGGTGGCTTTTGTCCATATACCGCTTCAAAAGGAGTCATGCAGGTAGTTATATAGTATGAAGTGTTGTACCACCATTCAGCTAGTGGTAACCATTGAGCCCACTAATTTTTCTTTTCTGATGCAAACACCTCAAATATGTTTCCAAACACTTATTGACAACTTCAGTTTGACCATCAGTCTGGGGATGATAAGTTGTGTTGAGATGCAATTGGGTGCCTTGTAGCTTGAACAGTTCTTGCCAAAAATTGTTGGTGAAACTTAGGTCGCAATCAGAAGCAATAGAATGTTGCATGCCATGAAGCTTGAAGACCTGGTCCATAAAAAGTTGAGCCACAGTGGATGTTGTAAATGGGTGTTGAAGAGCATAGAAATAAGCATACTTGGAAAGGCAATCAACTACCACCATGGTGACTAATTTATTTCCCAATTTAGGTAAGCCTACAATAAAATCCATAGAGATATCCCACCAAATAACAGGTGGAATCGGAAGCGGTTGTAGTGTGCCAGGAGATTTGATTGTTTCTCCCTTGTTTCTTTGACACACATCACATTCAACCACAAAATTATGAACGTCATGTTTCATACCATCCCCAAAAAAGGAACGTTTAACCTTGTCATAGGTTTTGGTAAACCCAGAGTTCCTAGTTGTGGGTGTAGTATGAAGCTCAAAAAGTACCGTGGATTTGATTTTTGACTATTTACTTAAATACAAATGGCCTTTGTATCGAAGCTCATCATGGAGCCAATACTACCTTGGGGAAACTAGAGAATTGAACTGCAATTGTTGTATCATATGCGAACTTTTGGGATCGTGTAGCCATTCCTGGCAAACAGCTTGGAGCCAATTTGGTACAATGAAGGAGAGAGAAAAAAGGGACCCTTCATCTTCATATTTTCGGGAAAGTGCGTCCGCAACCACTTTGTCTTTGCCTTTCTTGTAAATGATCTCATAATCATATCCAAAGAGCTTAGTCACCCATTTTTGTTGCTCTAGGGAGGAAATGCGTTGTTCCATAAAATACTTGAGGCTTTGATGGTCTGTCTTAATTTCATCTTTGTTGCTCTAGGGAGGAAATGCTTGTTCCATAAAAATACTTGAGGCTTTGATGGTCTGTCTTTAATTTGGAAGTTGCGTTGCCCCAATATATAAGGCTGCCAAAGATGAACAACATGTAGAATAGCCACAATTCTTTCATAGATTGATTTGCCCAAATTCCTTAATCTCGCTGAGAAGTTGTTTTTGTCAAAGGCCAAATGTTGACCCTTGTATAAGGATAGGCGCCACCTCTTTCCCCTTGAAGCATCACATTCCAGGACAAAGGTCTTTGTGAAATCAGGAAGGGCTAGGACTGGAGTGGTGCACATGGACATCTTCAAGGTTTGAAAAGCCTGAGCAACTGTTGGAGTCCAAGTGAAAGAATTCTTTTTAAGGAGTGTAGTGAGAGGTGTTGCAATCTTTCCATAATTCTTAACAAACTTGCGATAATAACCTGTTAAGCCCAGAAATCCACGCAAGCTTTTGAGAGTCTTTGGGTGAAGATAGTCTTGCATAGCTTCAATCTTTTTAGGATCCACCCTAGCATCGTCCTTGCCAACAAGATGACCCAAGTACTCGACTTCTGAGGCGCCAAAAGCACATTTAGATTGTTTCATGAAAAGTTGGTGTTGAGAGAGTAGATGGAGAACTCGATCCACATGAGCAAGATGGTTTGTCCAGGTTTTGTTATAGATGAGGATATCATAAAAGAAAACTAAGACAAAATAGCGGAGAAAAGGACGGAAGACATGATTCATGAGGCTTTGGAAAGTGGAGGGAGCATTACACAAGCCAAAGGGCATGACCAAAAACTCATAGTGGCCCTCATGAGTTCTAAAGGAAGTCTTAGGAATGTCTGCCTCTTTCATACGGATCTGGTGGTAGCCAGAACAAAGATCAAGTTTAGTAAAGAATTGGGCGCCACTCAATTCATCCAAGAGGTCATCAATGACATGAATGGGAAATTTGTCTTTAATGGTGAGTTTGTTGAGGGTGCGGAAGTCAGGACACATGCACCAAGAACCTTAT
>SNQJ01S0050466.1:11210-23210 GCA_010110895.2 Picea sitchensis
ACGCCAATTCCTTTCCTTGAAGCATCACATTCCAGGACAAAGGTCTTTGTGAAATCAGGAAGGGCTAGGACTGGAGTGGTGCACATGGACATCTTCAAGGTTTGAAAAGCCTGAGCAACTGTTGGAGTCCAAGTGAAAGAATTATTTTTAAGGAGTGTAGTGAGAGGTGTCGCAATCTTTCCATAATTCTTAACAAACTTGCGATAATAACCTGTTAAGCCCAGAAATCCATGCAAGCTTTTGAGAGTCTTTGGGTGAGGCTAGTCTTGCATAGCTTCAATCTTTTTAGGATCCACCCTAGCATCATCCTTGCCAACAAGATGACCCAAGTACTCAACTTATGAGGCGCCAAAAGCACATTTAGATTGTTTCATGAAAAGTTGGTGTTGAGAGAGTAGATGGAGAACTTGATCCACATGAGCAAGATGGTTTGTCCAAGTTTTGTTATAGATGAGGATATCATAAAAAAAAACTAAGACAAAATAGCGGAGAAAAGGACGGAAGACATGATTCATGAGGCTTTGGAAAGTGGAGGGAGCATTACACAAGCCAAAGGGCATGACCAAAAACTAATAGTGGCCCTCATGAGTTCTAAAGGAAGTCTTAGGAATGTCTGCCTCTTTCATACGGATCTGGTGGTAGCCAGAACAAAGATCAAGTTTAGTAAAGAACTGGGCGCCACTCAATTCATCCAAGAGGTCATCAATGACATGAATGGGAAATTTGTCTTTAATGGTGAGTTTGTTGAGGGCGCGAAAGTCAGGACACATGCACCAAGAACCTTATTTCTTCATGACCATGACCAAAGGAGAAGAGTAGGGGCTCGTACTAAGGCGGATAACACCTACATTAAGCAGTTCTTGAACCATTTTCTCAATTTCATTTTTTGGGGAAAAGGGGCGACGATAGGGACGAATATTGGGAGGAAGGCTTCCTGGGACAAGGGGAATGGAATGATCATGAACACCACAGGAAGGAGGGAGTCCCTGGGGAGTGGGAAAAATCACTTGATGTTTAGAGAGGATGGATTGGAGGTCCTGCGACACAGAGGGTGTCTCAGTTGCTTCTATGGCATGGAGTTGGGCAATAACACTCGAATGACCTTTTTTGAGCAGCTTTTCCATGCGATGGGAACTAATGATCTCAGGGGAATCGACAGTGATGCCTTAGAACTTATATTGTTGGCCCTCCTGGTCAAATTGCATGGTTAATTCCTTAAAATCCATGAGAATGGGGCCCAAAGTCCTTAGCCAGTTTGAACCCAACACATTGTCACAACCGCCCATGTCGATAACAAACATATGAGATTTTAGGTGGTAGTAACCAATTCGGAGACACACATTTTCACAACGCCCTCCACATTTCATGGACTCTCCATTGGCAATCATGATTTGGAAATTATTGACCGCACAGATATAGCAATTAGTTTCTTGGGCAATGCGACGATGAATAAAATTATGGGTGCTTCCACTATCAACAAGAATGATGAACTTTCTATGCTTGATGTAGCCAATTAGTTTGAGGGTTTGGGGAGCATAGAAGCTCATGAGAGCATTTAGTGAAATGATCGGTTCTACTTTGGGAGGGTCTGAGGGAGGGGTTATGTCAGTGGGTTCAGGTGACATAGACACAAGGGGAGCTTCAACATCCTCTTCCGAAACATCCTTGGAGATGGCCATAAAAAAAATTTGTTCCTTACACTTGTGTCCTGGAAAATATTTGTCATCACAATTATAACAAATGCCTTTGAGTTGGCGTTCAACCATTTCAGCCCTGGTCAATTTTTGGATCTTTAGTGGAGTAGAAGGAGGAGGAGTGGGATTTACTAGTTTAGTGCGAGGAATAAATGAGGGTTTCATGTTTTGAGAAGAGACAACTTGTTGTGCTTCCTTAGCTCTTTTAGTAGCCTCCACCCAACTCTAAGGTCGAGCCATGAGGACATGGGCACGAATCTCATTCTTGAGGCCACTGATAAAACATTCGCAGAAAAAAGCATCAGACATGCCCTCTGTACGAAAAGCTAGTCACTCAAAAGCAGCTATAAAGTCTTCCACTGTGCCAGATTGTTTCAACTTTGTCAAACGGCCTAAATGGTTGGTGTCAGTGTCAAAGCGTTCATAAATCTCCACCACAAAGTGTGTCCAAGCAACATACCCTTGACAGGAAGTTTTTCTCCATTGCCACCATTTCTAACATTCTTGATCGAGATGGAGAACACCATACTAGAGTTTGGCCAAGTCATCTATAATATCATACAAAGAGAAATAATGTTCCATTTGAGTTACCCAACCAGTGGGATCTAAGCCATCAAATTTCGTCACATCCACACGCGGAAGGCTTAGGTCATGCTGAAAGTGATGGGGATGAAAATTATGGGAATGAGAGGAAGTTTTAGCTTCAGTATGCAAAGGTGGGTTAGATAAAGGGGGATCTGTAGGGATATGCAACTTAGTGCAGATCATCGAAGCGACATATTCAAGTTGGGTAGTAATGTCTTGTTTGAGGTCTTCTTTGGGTTCCTCAATTGAGGCGGCGATGGAGGAATGCATGTTTTTATTGATGGTGGCAATATTGGCATTGAGTTGTCTCACTTCTTGTCGGGTCCCTGTGAAATTAGATTGTCTCACTTCTTGTTGGGTCTCTGTGAAATTAGATTGCAAGGTATTGAAGCAAGCTTCCTAGTCCTAGCTACGGGTATGGGCCATGATGATGAGGGAACCGAAAAGGGGTGGGTGGGGTCAAAAATTTTGTTGAAAAATGATAGGTATGAATGTGATAATGGCGAAGAGATAAATCCAATGGAATAGTTCTCAAATAATGGTGCAACAAAATCCAGACTTTTTTTTTGTTTAACACCTACAGAGTTATACTCTGGTCTGAAGAATACTGCAGTGATGAAATGCCCAAATGATTAATCAAGAAGAAATGTATAGTGATTTGGCAACTCGAATGTAGGAGACACAGTTGCACGGCAATAGATCTTGTCTGGTTTTTCTTTTTTTTCATCCCCAAGTGGTAGGTATTCAAGGGTTCTACAAACAAGGGTTTTCCCTGTGCTATAGCTCTCTGATATACGCGTGGGGTCCAACAGTAGTACTCGACCCAATATCTCAAGGCACCAACTAAGGAAGCTATATTGTGCCCTTAACCATACTACCCGACTACCCAGGTACTAGAGAGTATCTTCTTGAGTGTTGTTCTCGGTGGCACTATAGCAATCAGGCAACTGATCGATTTATCTAAAGAGTGCTTCAGTAAATCTAGGTTGATCTGTATACAGGTGTTGTCTGATACACTACCACTCGAAAGGGTACCAACATGGGTTACAAGGGTGGCCAACAGATGTGCGCTTAAGTACCACTTGTATTTCCTACATGTATGAATCCCCGACTACGGGTTTATGCGCTTAACGACAAATCTTTGTAGCTTAAAGACGTCGGAATACGTCTCTACCCTAAAAAAAATGAACCCACAATTTTCCGCCAAGGAAAGTGCTCTAATACCACTTGTAATATTCCAGATATAAAAAGCATGCAAAACAGAAATAAAATGCTAGAAATGGCAGATGAACAACAATATAACCAGAATAACACCACAATAATACCAATATGATACCAAAATAACACCAGAATGAGCACTTTGATTACGAAGAGCAATGTTCACTTGCCTCTTCGAGGGGGAAACCTCCAGTCGAGCAGATCTCTATTGCAATAATATCCAAGACAACAATTCTCATACCCTCGACTCCTATTTATACTAAATATACCTATCAAAAGAACCATCTAGAAGAAGATCCTTCTAGAAGATAAAGCTTCTATTAGGTCTTATTACATTCGACTTATTCTTCCTTATTGCTAGGCCTTATTAATATTGACCTTTATCACATCGGAATATATTATTCTACCTATGTGAGGGGTTAGGTCCCTAACACTTCCTCACAACTTCGCATATGGTCCCTAGGACAACTCTGACCTATGTATCGAACTTCGCAACCTTCATCTTGGTCTGAAAAGCATATTGTCAACAAGGTGCGACATTGTACCCATTTTGTGATGTTCTTCTTGTGGGCTTCCCACCATCTAGTTGGCGTTGCTTTCAAGGCTTCATCTAGTGCCAACAACCTCTATTGTATTGGTACAATTCCTTCAAATTCAAGCAGAAATGTCTCTAAATTATTCAAGCCATCAAATGTAGGAAGAATACTTACTTATGTGCCAATCCAGTGAACTGCCTTAGTCAATATGGCACACCTCCACATAGAGACTTCATACATTATGTTCTGCCAATTTTCCAATGCTTCTTCTGAATTTGATGAGCATGCACTCTCACTTCGCCAGCTTAGATTTACATTTGTTGTCTTACTACCAATTTATAGATGTTCTTTAGCTCGTAGGCATAATCTTACTCTCTTATGGGTTATATGTATCTGCGACCTTCATCAGGATCAAGAGGTGCAATGACCCTAAGGCCATCACCTTCAAATGTCATTCTTCTCTTTTTTAGGTCAAAAGCAGTCAAATTGTTGAAAGCCCAATCAATACCCAACAACAAAGGATAGGGACAATTATCATCAACAATATTGATCACTTCAAAGTCTGCAAATGTCCTCACTCAGTCGATGTCTACAGGGACATGCTCAAGTCTTCCAAAGGGGCTCACCGCTTGTTGATTAGCCATCCTGAGCCCAATAGGAGAATAAATCAATTTATGTTTTCCCATCAATGCCCAAGTCTGCTTCGTCATAACATTTACTTCTGATCCCAGGTCAAGGACCACATAGTCTATATCGTAGTCTCCAATCTAAACACTAAGGTGCAGTTCCTTACTTGTCCTCCTTTTTCTAGATACTTGATTCACAACTCTATTCAGTAGTGGATCTACTCTTCCAATTTTATATTGTCTTATCAGGTGTTGTAGTTCTTGTACAACTCTTTCATCTTTAATCAAATTGATACAAGTATACAAGAAGTCCACAAGCTTTCTTACCTCTTTTCCTTGCCTAAGTGGTACAGATTGATCAAATGTTGGAGGCATTTCACATTCCCTTACTTCTGGTTGTGCCCTAGATGAAGAAGCATGTTCACCTACAAATTTTATTCTTGCTTCTTCAAAAATATGCTTCTCTTTCCTAGGATCAAACAATGGTGCCTTCTCTGCAGCTCTTCTAATCCCTGATCCATCTATAGTCTTTACTGGAGTCACCCTATCTTCTCCTGTGACAACTCCTCCTCTAATGACAACGACTCTGGGTTCCTCACCATGAGGTTCAACCGATATTAGTTGGATTTGTTGGTTTCCACCTCGTCTTTCCTGAACTTTAGCTAACAATATTGGACAGTCTTCAATGACATGGTCAAATGAATTACAATAGCTGCAATTAGTGCAAGGGTTCTGACAATCCCTTGCCAAATGACATGGTTAGGCACAATTATAGCAAATAATCTGGCCTCGACCTCGACCCATGTCTCCTCCTCGTCCTCTTCCTTTGAACCCACCGTGAGGGTTGAAGTTTCCTCTTCCTAGGGAATTGAACTGCGCAACATTATCTTCTTGCTATAATTCTCCTTGAATTCTATATGCATCCCTTGACCTTTCATGCATGAGGTCATAAGCCCTACAGTCCTTCTCATCATGCCCCGTAGTGTATGGACATGTTTCTGCATATAATAACATTCACTAGGGCGATGTCTAGTTTTACATACCTCGCACCATGGTAAAGTAGCCTGCTTCAAAGGGTTAGGGGATCCAGAGGCCAAGTATTCATTAAACAAAGGACAATGTTCTTTGTCATGGTCCTCTACTTTGCATCTGATACACTAGATGTCTTCTCTTTTCCCATTTCCTTTATATTTCTTCATGTCTTCAACCTGTAAAGATAAACTAGTTAATTGATTCAAAATTTGACTCATACCTAGACTAGATTCTGCTACAGGGGTTGCTTCTAGTTTCATGGCAATCTCTAATGCCTCAGCCTGCAAAGTGACCTTCTGTTGCATCAGAGGAAATCTAATGTGTGGCAGGAGGGCAATGATGAACCATTCATTATGTTGTTCATCTGGAATCTGAAAACTTAAATGGCATGTCAAGGTCTTAAACCTCTGATCAAATTCCCAAATAGGTTCAGTCACCTTCTGTTTGATTTCCTTCAACTTAGTAATGCATTGTGACTCCGACTTAGGCTTCTTGAACTCTTCACTCAACGCAGTCTTAATGTCATTCAACAGTTTAGGCTGTACAGATGCTGTAACAAACTTCATGTACTAGCTCAATGCACGGTCCCTCAAGGTAGTAATAAATTGAGCTCTCTTAACAACTTCGTCGGTGACTTTCTTAATGCTCCATACATCTTCACATAAGAACCAGTGTTGATCAAGATCCTTAGATCCGTCTCCTCTAAAAATGGGTAACCTCATTTCATCTGCCATGGATTTTCCTTGGTTTCTCGACTGAGTTTGTACTGAACTTCTTGTAACAGTGCTTTGATTACTCTGGTTACTTACTTCTTCTAAAACAACAGGAGGAGTAGTAATACTTACTTTGACAGTAGGCGTAGTCCTTGAAGTTTTTGGTTCTTCTTGGTGAAGTTCCTCAGTCTCTACTTCCTCTACCCTTGCGAACTTTGAATATTCTTTGTCTGATCGCCATGCTTCTTCTCCACTGTAGAAATCTTCATCTTCTGCCAATGGCATGTAACTCTACTTAAATAGGTTCGCAAGAGGAACCTTTCCGAATGATCTCCCACTGCGCGTGTGTCCAGTCTTCGCGTCACTGTCGTTGTCTGAATTTTTGAACATTAGATTTAAAATCCAACCGATTATTATATCTTCAAGATATTCTTCTCATACAATAACATCTTAATCTTCAGCTTTAAATAGTGTAGAAACTTTCCTCTAGGTCCCTTGAAGAAATATCTCTCTGCTTTGCTATATGATTCCACTCTATCAATAGAAAATTCAATAATGTGCCCTCCAATAGTGCTATCAAACCAGAGATCCACCACTCTAAACACAACGTTATCAACTCTCTTAACTTTCTTGATCAACATTGTTGTCCAAACCATAGGTGGTCTAGATCTAATTTCAAACTGAGTGTCTGCCAATCTGGCTAGCCACTTGTACAACTCCTTATGAACTCCTGCAAAGAAAATCTCGTCCACGTCAGTAAAGTTGTACCTTCCCAACCAGTCTTATGTACTAATGCTAGGGTTCTTGTTCTGAGCTTTGGAGAAGTCCCTTTCTTGTTCTACTATCCAATTCTGAATCTCTGTCTTCGAAGGGAGCCACCTTGACATTCCCTCAAGAAGGTCTCGACAATAGAACCATTTGTTGGCACAGGGGCACACCCAGGGTTCAACTCTAACAGTGCACCAACAAACCCTAAATACTATCCCTTTCAGCAACACCTACGAAGCAGATGAAGTCTCACCCGAAGTAGCAATAGGGGGGTTGTATGACACATGTGTCTACAACTAGAGGAAGTGCAAGATGATTCCAGAATAACAACGCAAGAAAACCTAGAGATTCTTAACAATATTATACTTAACTTCACGAAGTTAGTTATATCTCTTATCTTCAKTAGGGAAAACAATAATTCAATCACAATATAAAAGATAGTGAATAACACAACATCAACCACATAGAACAACAAGATTTTACGTGGTTCACCCTCTCCCTAGGGCTACGTCCACAGAACTGTGTTTATTGATAAAGTAGATGAAAATACATAGTCCTATCTTCGCACTCAGCTGCAGACCCTTCTCTCTCTCCTCTTTACCTTCCAACCCTGCACACCCAGTTGCAGAGTTGATCTTCGCACCCAGCTGAAGATCCAAAATACAAGAATGCTCTAAGACATAACACTTTTACATATCAATATCTCTATCTCTATCTCTCTCTCAACTCTTCTAGACCTCTATTTATCATTCCATTACTCTTAGAAACCCTAGACCAAAGTCCAGGTGCTAAAACCCTAGGTACCAAAACCTTAGGTCCCAAAACCCTAGGTCCACATAACCCTCATTTTAAGGACTTTGTCGCCCTGTTCTTCCTTCTTCTCCGTGAGGTGCTCCAAAGCACCCATTACTGTTTTCTTCTGTGTGCTGACTAGCCCACGATCTATACTCTTTGTTGCTTTGTCTTTCTTGATCTTCTCTTTCAACGGCTTGATTTCCCTTACTTCGTTCCTTCTTTTATGCTTCTTTAACCACTTCGACCCTTCCTTAGTTTGTGTGCCTTTTGCGTACTTCATACTTTGTCTTTCTTCTTCTTCTTTAATCTTCGCTTTCTTCCTTAATACGTTACCAAGGGCCAACAACCGACCTTTCATGTTCCAGTACAGAACGCCTCAATATTCCATCTACCCCTAACTTATACAAGTTCCCTGCAATCAACTGATAGTTTGTTGCTTTCACTACTAATTGTTTCTTATGTGCAACTGCCATTTCAGAGGGGGGCACACATGTATTTAGAAATTCCACAATGTTCATGAAGTAATCATCCACCATCCTTACTGCAAATAATTGGGCATCTGAGAAATTATCATCTAAATTACCCGCATCCTCTCCTGTCAATATACGTGAGAGATGATCTAGTCCTGCATTAAGCTTCCCTAGTTTTACTATGACCTCAAAGTCATATTCTTGAAACAATAACAACCATCTTCATATTCTTCCTCTTAATACAAGCTTATTGACTAAGTACTTCAATGCATAATAGTTTGTATAGATCTTGAAGTGGGACCCTAGTAAGTAATGTTTGAACTTCTATGGCGCATAGACCATTGTCAATCCTTCTCGTTCTGTAGTGGTATAATTCTTCTCAAATATAGACAGCTTCCTACTTGCAAACACAATTGGATGATTGATGTCCCCCTCTCTTGGTTGTGACAGCACTGCGCCCAATGCTATGGACGATGCGTCTACATGGACATGGAACTCCTTGGTCCACTCTGGAAAGATCAAAATGGGTGCGGTTACTGGCCTCTATTTCAACGTGTCCAACCCCTTCTAACAATCCTCCTTCCATTGGAACTTGGCTTCCTTCTTCAGCAATGTTTCCATGGGTGTTGTAATCTACACATATCCTTTTATAAACTTCCTATAATAACATGTATGGCCCAAAGTTTCCCTCATCTGTCTGACTGATGTAAGAAGCTCCAACTCCAAAATTACAACGTTCTTGGTTGAATCGACCAACAATCCTTGTTTGCATACTACATGTCCTAGTATAATTCCACATGGTGCGCAAAAGATACACTTCTTTAGATTCAACAAGATCTTACATTGCTTGCATCGATCTAACATGAGACGAAGAACTTCTATATGATCCTGCAGTAGATTGAACATTGTCTAATCATCCAAGTAAACTTCCAAAAAATTATGGATGAACTCCTTGAATGCTGAAACTAATACTCTAGAAAATACTACAGGGGCATTCTTAAATCCAAATGGCATCATCTTGTACTGATAACTGCCCCACTTCGTCACAAAAGTGATTTTGTGTCTATCCTCCTAGGAAATTTTGATTTGATGGTACCTAGAGAATCCATCAGTAAAGGAATAAGTTTCTTGGCCCCCTACATTATCCAGTACTTCATTCGTGAATGGTGTTGGGAATGGATCATGTAAGCATGCGTCATTCAATTTCCTTAGATCTACGCAGATCCTGATTCCTCCCATATTCTTGTCTTGTACCACCATTGGGCTAATCCACTCAGATTCTTCTACTGGTTCAATGATTCCTATGTCTAACATCCTGTCTATTTCAGCCTTGACCTTCTCCTTGTACCTTGGGTTCAACCTGTAAGGTCTATGTCATACTGGATTAGATCCAGGTTTTAGTGGGATCTTCATCTCACCTAAGTCTCTATCCCCTTCATTTTTGAGAATGTGGTTGAAAATAAATCATGATATTCCCACAATAAGTCTGCAACCTTCTCAATTGTCTCATCGTTCCAATAATCTCCTATATGTGCAAACTTAGGATGCTTTGTTGTCCCAATGTTGACCTTCTTCATCTTTATAAGTTGTGTGTACGAGGCGGATGCAAGCGTTGGTCCTTCTATCACACATTTTCTTTCTGTCTTTGGTAGTTGTACATTCCTAGGATCCTCTTCCTCGTATTCTTCCTTCATTACAGTATAACATTCCAATGGCTTCTGGACTACCATCTTGACTTTGTGCACACTGCATAAGGGTACTACTTCCATCATTTCTACCTCCGAGAAGATCTTTGTTCGAATGGCCTGTAGTGCTACATGTATGGGGGGAGATTCATGTTCAAATATGAACGTGGTTTCGTATCTTTGGACCAATTATTCCCATTCTCTTATCTCCCTGCACATCTCCAATTCTAAATACCAATTCTTCTTGATCGTGTCCAATGTGTGTATGAATCTGTGTGTCCACTCTGTTTTCGATACTAAGCATCATAAAGCCCTACATCTTTCCACGTGACCCACCGGGTCGCTCTCTCCTGTGTATTTCAGTGCATTTTCTTCTTACTCAGGCCCAAAGCGTATCTGCATAAGTCTACTTCACTATGTTGAGTCCTTCATTCCCTTTCTGTGCGCAACCCACCATCTAGCTGGAGTTTCCTTTAAGATGACATCAAGTGCCAACAACCTTTGTTGTCCGGGTACCTATAACTCAAAATGTTTTATAAACATATCAATCTCAGTTAGTCCATTGTACCTAGGTGGGTCACATAACTCCATGCCAATCCAATGCAAGGATCGGTTTATACGTGCACATCGTATAGTTGACACTTCATGCATCCTCTGCTGCCAATTCTCTAGACCCGCTTCTGAGTCTGATGCACACGAACTGATACTTATCCAACTCAGTGCAACATCCATTTTCGGGTTGACATACTCCTCCATCCGCCTAGTCAAATTATATAAGTTGTCAATGTCATTCCCTCTCGTTGACTCTGTGTATCTCTTCCCTTCTAATGGGTCCAAAGGTGCAGTAGCTTTTAGATCCCCAACCTCAAATATCATCTCCCTCATTTTCAAGTTAATAATTGCATGGTCATCGAACGCCCATTCCAATCCCATCAGTGCTGGATACGGTTGATTATCATGTACTATCTCAATAAATTGAAAGTCTGCCATGTTGTGCACCCCATCTATGTTCACAGGTACTCTTGTTAGTCACCCAATCAGGACTATCTTATGTTGATTCGCGAGCCTTAGCCGAACATGGGACCATACTAGCTCAGGTTCTCCCATCGTTTCCCATGTCTTCTTAGGTAGCACATTCACATAAGATCCTAAGTCCAAAATAACATTATCCACATCGTACTCTCCAATATGTGCATTGAACCTAAATTCTACATTGGTTCTCTTCCCATGCAGTACCTGGTTTACCATTCTCTGCACAACAAGGGTTTCTCTTCCTTTTGTGCATTGATGAATCATGTCATATAAAATACTTAGCGCAGTCCTATATTTCATTAGTTCTACACAACTCTTTAAGAATTTTGTTAGTGTACTTACTATGCCATTAACTTCTTTGGCACAACTTGACTTTATATCCAAGGCATCACTGATGTTGATGCTCCCTCATGCGATCCAAGTATTTATTTTCTAGCTTTATGATATGTCTCTTTCTCCTACTGTGGATTGAATGGGGGTATAGGCCCTGTTGACTTATGTACCCACTACTTAGGCTGCTTTCGTTGATCAATGCATGTTCTAGCTCCTCCACATGTAACAACTGCCATTGTTAGTCCTTCATTGCATCTTTCAATGTTTGGGTTTCCTCTAGCCTTCCATTTTGCAACTAGTTGGGGACAATATTTTGTTGAGTGATCTAGTGCTCTGCAATAAGTGCACGTGGTACACAAATTTTGGCAATCCCAGGCCAAGTGTCCAGGTTGATATAGTTATAACGGATAATTGGTCCTCATCCTTGTCTACCAAAAGTCCCTCTACCTCAGCCTCTGCCAAAGTTTCCTCTTTTCCCCTAATTAAAACCTCTCTGACTATTATACTGCACAC
>SNQJ01S0050466.1:43268-54064 GCA_010110895.2 Picea sitchensis
ATTGCAACATGTACCTATCGTTTTATTTTTTGGTGTTTGATAGTACATGTTCCTAATTGGCAATTTTCCAAGCAATAATCCCTTGTCACGCCCCCTTCTCCACTTGATTCCTTCCACATTGAATTTGATCCATGTATATCCTTGTCACATATGTAGGGCTTGGTTTGTAAAAGTATACACAGAGGCAAATTGGTTTGGCACTGATGCTCCAACACAAACACCATTGAATTGTAGTATATTAAAATATAAGAATATAGTTACAAATAGTTACAAAGAATTTACGAGATGCTAGTATAACTTACCAACTCCATGCAACTATAGATAGAGTAATTAAGGAAGTAATTACCTTATTCTAACACTCCCCCTTAATTACATCCGCTAATAACATTAACTAGAACTATCACCAACTTCCCTTGGATTAAGATTTCTTCACTATGGACTTCATCTTTGATGGTTTACAATACATTAGACTCCCCCTTAATTATAACGTGGTCCTAACCATCTCACATTGTGAGATTACTCCATCTCACATTTCCCTCCTTAATCGAAGATTTAGCTTCTTTGATTCAACATCAAGCTAGCATACGAGTACATCTGACACCCTTGTACCTACTCTAGTGGTTCATTCCACAACTTAATGCCACATTCTCTCTATGCATGAGAGGGATACACTATGCGCTACAATGTTCTACCTGTATCACTGAATAACATGGCTTACAACAAACCTGAGGAGATAACTTGCCTATGGCTAGACTTTTACAACTAGAACAAAAAAACTCTCAAGGGTGTTGGGTACAATCGATCATGCACCCCCTCATTACAACATTTCATGTTTGGGTAGTCATCTTGCTCCATTTTCCATGCGATCTCTTGCCAACGCCTTCTCTCCACCACTTTAGAGTGGGTTCTTATATTCGTTGGTGACTCTGTACCAAAGATTTTGTTGCAAATTTAGTCTTTGTGCCTTCTTTGACGACGAACCACGACGAACCACATAAATCCTCATTCTCGATGTTAGGGACCTTTCTTGCTTGCGAAATTTCTTCTTCGACGACTAATCTTTCTTCACTCGGGGGCTTTTTTTCCACGAAAATCTTTCCTTTATCGATTCTCTTCTTGCAACGATCTGTCGATCCTACATTTATCGCTCCACTTTTGTGATAGCTTTGCTTTCTTCTTGTTTTTTCACACCAATTCGATTTTGATCCAAATCGATTCAACTTCTTTGAGGACACACAATCTTCGAGGTCACACTCCACCTCCCTGCGGTTCAGATTCCTCACCCACCATTTCTTGGATTTACACGATCTTTTAAAATTATAATAAAACATTTCTCTTTATCCTCGTTTAAAATTAGAATAAAACACTTCACAACTTCTTTTAAAATTAAAATAAAAGACCTCTTTTAAAATTTAAAATAAAACACTTTGTTTTATTTCTTTTAAAATTAAAACAAGAATCTACTCTAAAAATAATAAAGACCCTTTTTAAAACAAATAATGCAGACTCCCTTCTTTGTCTTTATCATTCCACGTCTCCTCGACTTCATTGTCTTGCTAAAACGTCCTTGGGTTTAACACTCTAGACTTCCTTGTCTTGCTTGCTTACTTAATCTCTGGGTGACCTTTTCTCAATGATTCTATTTTTTCCTCCTTGCAACCCCCCCTTAATCACTCCATGTTAATCGACGATTCTTCGCTCCGCAACGGCTAGGGTTAGGGAAAAAACCGATTATCCTCGAATGACTTTTTCTTTTTTGTGTCAATCCACGATTTTCTGCTAATTCGAGGTCCTTTTTTTGTCTCTAACTCAACAATTACTCTTGCAGTGATAACTCGCCTTCATCTATCGAGTCTCTGCTCCTCCACCCTTTTCAATGCTTTACTTTGCTGCCTCTTTAAGTGGTCTGCAACTCCTTACAACATTGTAAAACATAATCTGTTAAATCACACCATATCCTTCTACATTCATGTTTTGCACACTCTACTCAAGCTTTCATATCTCCGGGCTTTTGGGCCCTCCAGTGAGAGAGTGAGGCCCATACCTGCTTTGATACAATGAAAAAGTGTACGCAGAGACAAATTGGTTTGGAAATGATGCCCCAACACACAACACCATTGAACTGTAGTATATTAAAAGATAAAAATATAGTTACAAATAGTTACAAAGAAGTTACAAGACGTTAGTATAACTGACCAACTCCCTGTAACCGTAGACAGAGTAATTAAGGATGTAATTACCTTATTTTAATATGTGTGATACCCCTACATCATATTCTCTAGGTAATTAAAAAGCACATTCCATGCTTATGAGTTATATTTACACCTTCAATCAACATTGCAACTCTTTGTTTCTTCTGCATCTTCTCTCCTCTTTTCACTATTACGATCTTTATCTCAACATCCTCTCATGTACATCACTTTGTATTTACTTGCAACAATACAATAACACACTTATCATGGAAACCCAAATATGAGATATCCTATTTCATCACCATCTTATCATCATTTATAGGCACTACCACATGTGCTTATTAGAGTCTCAATTCCTTGCTTGAGCCATGTCTCCTCAGGGACAATGCCACTACATTCCCTTGCAGTGAACGTAGTTGCCTATGGTGTAACAAACCTCTCTTTCTCAAAACTACACAACGCAGTCTTTTGTTCCCATTATTTTTTTTTCCACGAAAAAATCGTAATTCTATTCATCTTAAGAGAACCAAATTACATTTTGTAGGTGCCTTAAGCACGACCCAATCATGGGTATAGTGAACAGAGAAAAACCTCGAGGAGCCCACGAACTAGTTAATAGTACACAAAGAAAAATACAATAGTAACTGCCAGCAACAACTCGATATAAGTAAGAAAAGGACCAATGAAGCACATGGAACCCTGCCACAAAGGACACACCAGGAAAGCAAAAAACCACCAAGATAAACCTGCTAGAAGAGCAGATGCCAAGAGAAACCCTGGACACCGGAAGGACTAGGTCAGAGCGATAAGAAGCTCCTACATTGAGAAAAAACCAGAAATCCACAACACCAACGAAGACCCCCTCGAACACCAGAAAAAGAGAAACCAGAAATTCGCACGCCCCCAAAAATGACCTCAAAGTGCCTGCTCCACCGCACGCCCTTAGCGAGGACCTCAAAGCTCTGGCCCAAAACCCCTTCTAAGACGAGGAAGAGAAAATACACCGACAACCACCAATAAGAACCCGATCTGGGCATACATCAAACCCTAAACATCCAACAAAGCCAAAGAAAAAACCAAAACCACTGAAGCAACATAACCAATCAGAACCAACCACACAAGAACAACCAACTCTGGTAGATCTGGTGGAATATGAGGCCAAATCCCAGCCACATAAAGAGTGGCAAGAAATGAGATAGATCAACCAGATCCATGTCCCTGAACACATGTCCATCAACATTAGACCAAGATACAAAACCTTCGCACACGCACTGAGCCTCTAGTGGCAAGCGAACCCCCGGGGAAAAAAGATCCAACCATTGAAAATGAAGCAGGTGGACTGTGGAAACCACTGATATGGATCCTCCTCCCAACATATCTGTAATAACACAGAAAAAAATGAAAACTGGCCCCAAGCAACAACTGCAAACTCCAGAAAGAGGAAAGATCAATCGATCCAGATCCACAACAACTTGGCCCAAAAGAGATGTAACGTGAACAAGGACGCTGGGGAAAAAAGGACGCAGAAGYTGTAGCTCAAGCTGCGGCTAGGAGAACCCTAGTCACAACCTATCACAGATTTTAACAAGGAAGACACCAATCCTTTTGTTCCCAATGTTAAATCTCTCCCCGACTCAATAAACTAGGTAACTATTGTCTATCTTCAACATCAAAAGTTTTCAGATATGTACGCTTCACAATCTTCCTCTTCACGTATAATCTTTCAAATGACTGAGATATTCTCCCTGGTGGATACACTCGTCCGATCATCTTGACAACTATCCCAAATTGTGCGCCCTGGCCCCTAAGATTTTCTTGGTATCTGATAGACTGAAGATTGACTCTATGAAGCTCTGAATGGACCTGAGATGAGATCCCCTGGGGGTTTACGCACATCCTAGGCTCTGGAAATGTGCCCCGATGATTCCATTGTCAAAATCAGATGATATATGTCTCAAAATGGGCGCCCTAAATTCCTTTGTAATGGGTCGGAAGGGTTTCCCCGGATCTGATCCAGTGAGCTCTTTGGGACCCCCGATGTACCTCCCCAAGCACTGTGCACTTCCTAGTTGAATGATGTGCACTGGTGGATTCCTCTGTTGGAATCTGATGATTGATGGCTCAAAATAAGGGCCTTGGATCCCTCTCAACTGGGTTAGAAAGATATGGCGAGATTTTCTCCAGTCTCGTCCAGCTACACAAAAATATCTCTCAAACCCTTATGCCCTCATTGGCTGTAATACGCACTGACTGAACTGGGTCTGTAGAACATTGATTTGGCATGGTGAAATACCTGGATGATACTTCTGATAGGATAGGTCGTGTCTTCCAACACCGAAACTGATCTGCGGTGGTGGTTTCCTCTAGAAATCCACAAAACAACTGCTGAGGTCGACTTCCTCCTCTGGAACATGTTTCTGAATTCACAAATCAATGATAATGAAGAATTAGGTCAAATTCCTCTTCTTATACCTCCACCGATCTAATTTTTTGTTGACATCACTTAATATAGGTGCCTTACTCCTAAGTCGAGTATGATTAATTAATTAAGTCCCTTGAAACACCTTTTTCTTCTATTTCTCCGTTGACTTTGGCTTAAGTGGCTTTTCCTATGCTTTTTGGCTTAATTCATCGTTTAGCCCTTCATTCACCCTTATTTCTCCCTTTGTTCCCTATTTGTGCCTAAATATAGTCTATGGGAATAGATAGACTACTAAGTCATTCGCTGAGGCTATTCTTGGGAACGACACATCACATTCCTCCCTTCCTGAGATTGCTTGTCCTCAAGCAACATCAATCCTGGGTGTTGCAGTATATGGTCTCCCTTCCATGTGGCATCCTCCACTGGAAGTCCCCTCCATCTGACCAAGCACTCTCTCATGACTCTTCTCCTCAACCATCTCCGCTCTAGTACCTCCTCCGACACTAACTCCAAATGTCCCTCCTCATCCAAGGGTGGCAGTTCCTCTGAAATCAACACTTGTTGTCTCACTGCCTTTTTAAGGCAAGAAACGTTGAACACATTGTGTATCTTGCTACCCTCCGAAAGCTCCAACTCGTAGGCCACTTCGCCCACTCTCATGATGACTCTATATGTTTTGTAGAGCCTGGGATTCAACTTCTCTGCCCCACTCTTCTTCAACGAAGATTGTCTATGTGGTTGTAATTGTAGAAAAACCAAGTCCCCCACCTCGAAACTACGCTCTATCATCTACCTATCCACATAGATCTTCTACTAGTTTTGTGATACCTACATATTTTCCTTCACTGCCCATAGAATCCTCTGACTCTCCTCGATCCAGTCTAGGGTCCCCATAACCTTGTTATTCCCAAACACAATCTCCACAAAATAAGGTGCATCGTATCCATACAATGCTCTAAATGGTGACATTTTGATAGACATGTGGAATGTTGTGTTGTAACAATACTCACCCATGTGCAACCATCTCACTCATGTGCGCTGCTTCCCTCCCACATAATTCCTTAGATACCCCTCCATCCATTTGTTGACGATCTTTGTCTGCCCGTTTTCCTGAGGGTGGTAGATGGTACTCATGGCTAACTTTGTTCCCACCAACCTGAAGAGTTTTTTCCAAAACGCGTTGATGAAGCGCCCATCTCTGTCACTGACTATCTGCCTAGGTAAACCGTGCAATATGAAAACTTCCCTAAAAAATAGTTTTGCTACTTGTATGGCCTTATAGTCTGTGGGTATGGCAAAGACGTGTGAAAATATGGTCAACCTGTCAACCACTACAAATATACAGTCCCTACCTTGCACTCGAGGAAGTCCTGTAATGAAGTCCATAGAGATGCTCTCCCATTTCTTCTCCGGAATGGGTAGAGGTTGAAGTAACCTCGCAAGGTGTGTCTGCTCAGACTTGTTTTGCTGACAAGTTGTGTACTCCTGAATGTGCCTCAATACGTCATCCTTGAAACCCTTCCATGTGAATCTCTCCCTGATCTGTCGATATGTTTTGAAGAATCCCTGATGCCCAATTGTAGGTGAGTCGTGGAAGACCTTCATAACCTTCCCTTTCAATGTAGATTATGGAATCAAGTAGATCCAATCCTTGTAGAAAATGACATCATCTAACACCCAGTATCTATCATCCACCACCTGTCCATCAAATACCTCACAAGAAAACTTGTTTTTGGAGTACTCCACCAACAAATGTGCTATGTGCAAATATCCATCATCGAACACCTTGTTGGCCTCCTAGACAAAGC
Organism: Picea sitchensis; assembly: GCA_010110895.2. Classification (NCBI taxonomy): domain Eukaryota; kingdom Viridiplantae; phylum Streptophyta; class Pinopsida; order Pinales; family Pinaceae; genus Picea; species Picea sitchensis. Next base: position 49,691 of record SNQJ01S0050466.1, read on the forward strand.
ATCTGCTGCGACATTCTTTTTTCCTATAACATACTCAATGTCAAAGTCAAAGGCTTGAATCTTCGAGACCCATTTCTGCTGCCTCTTGCTAAGGTCTTTCTGATCCATGAAATACTTGAGACTGTTTTGATCAGTCTTCACCACAAACTTGTTATCCACTAGATACTACTTGAATTTGGTGAAGGTGTGCATGATTGCTAACATTTCCTTGTTGTATATCGTATAGATTCTCTTCGACTCATTGAGCTTCCTACTCTTGAACACAATGGGATGGCCCCCCTGCATCAAAACTGTGTCAATCCCCACCCCAGATGCATGACATTCTAAGACAAATGACCGAGAGAAATTCATAAGGGCTAGAACAGGGCATGTGCTCATAACCTCCATTTTATAAAAAGTCTGTTGTGACTCATCAGTCCACTGAAAAATACCCTTCTTATTTAGATCGATGAGTGGTTCCCCCAACTGTGAAAAACCCCTGACAAACCGCTTGTAGTAACTGCATAACCCAAATAATCCCTTCAGCTCTGTGAGGTTTTTGGGTGTTGGCCAATCCATAATGGCCCTGATATTCTCCTGATCAACTTGTACTCCATGCTCACAATTGATATTCCCCAAGTAAAATAGTTCTCTCATCCCGAATTCACACTTGTACCCCTTGTCATATACTTACTGTGCTTGCATAATGCCCAAGACCTCCTCCAAGTGTGCCAAATGCTTAGCCCACGTCCTCTTGTAAATCAAGATATCGTCGAAGAATACCAGAAGGTACTTCCTTAGCTTCCCTCTAAAGATGTGATTCATGCAAGACTGAAATGTGGCTGGTGCGTTGGTCAATCCAAACGACATGACCAAAAACTCAAAGTGCCCAAAATGTCATCGGAAAATTGTCTTCTCTATATCCTGATCTCTGATGCTGATTTGATGGTATCCCGACCATAGATCAATTTTGGTAAAGAAGACTGCCCCATGTAGCTCGTCCATCAACTCATCTATGCGCGTAATGAGGTACTTGTTTTTTATTGTCTTCTTATTAAGGGCTCCGTAGTCTATGCACATCCTTAATGTGCCATATTTCTTCAGTACCAGTATGAATGAAGAAGCAAAAGGACTCGTGTTGGGCCTAATATGCCCCATCGCAAGAAATTCCTTGATTTATTTCTCAATCTTGTCCTTGAATATTTTGGGGTGTTTATAGGGTGTGGTGATCATAAGTGTGGTCCATGCCTCTAACTCAATAGTATTCTCAAACCCCTTGTCTGGTGGCCTCCCTGGTGGTATTGGCTCAAATACTGGTTCATACTGACACATAAGCTCTCTGATATGTGGATGGTAATTCTCTCTGCCCTATGAATCCTTTCGAGTGGTGACCAAACACTCTGCTGCATGTGCTACATCACCGTGGCAGAAGATCTGCTCCATCCTCTTCGTTGATACTGCTTTGGGTGCTCCTATAGACGTACCTCTCAATACTACCCTCGACCCACTGGCATCTCTGAAACTCATGGTCAACGTCTGATAGTTGAACCTAATCTCTCCCAATGAATATATCCATTGCACCCCCAACACTGCCTCTGTATCTGACAGGTAAACTACATAGAAAGTATCTGTTAGGGTGTAGTTTCCTAGCTTGACCTCTAGGACGGGAATCATATCCAAGGATATCATAGTAAACCCATCTTCCACTTCCACGGTAAACCCCTCAAACTCCTCAATGCGCAACCCCCTCCGGGCTACTAAAGACGCATCAATGAAATTGTGGGTGGCCCCACCATCTACTAAAGTTGTCATGCGTTGCCCCTATATGAGGCCCTTGAGCTTGATATTGTTGTATCTGGGTACTCCTGAAAGGGTCGCTATGGTTCCCCTTTTCAACTCTCTATGAGGTTTTGTCGCCCTCGTTGGTTGTGCCTCTACCTATGGTTGAGGTTTCTTCGGAGGTCGCTCTGGCTCCTGTGTAGGCTCATCCTTTGAGTCGTTGTCTACCTGTGACTCAATCTCCTCCTCCTCCTCACTACCTGATTTCACTTCAATGTAGTGGATCTTCCCCTTGCCCATGCACCGATGCCCTGGGACCCAAGGGTCTCTGCAAGAGAAGCAAAGCTTCTTCCTCATCAATTATCGTCTGGTGTCATCATCCAACTCAGGTTTACCCTTCTAATCCCTCTGAGGATTATTTTGATCTTGTATCTCTGTGGCACAAAGGGTTTGGTAAAGGTTTTGGGTTTCAACACTGAGTCCCCCATGTCTCTAGTGCGCACAATGGCCTCCTGTAGGGTGTGAGGCTTGAAATCCTTAACCCAACCTCTCAATGGCTATGTCAATGCCTTGGTGAAAAACATCACCAAATTTTGCTTTGAAATATCTGATACGACCACTGCCTTCCACTAGAACTCTGTGATTAATGCCTCAAATGAACCTATTTGTCTCAACCATGTAAGATCCCTGAAATGGAGTTCTGGATCCTTCATGTCAAACCTCTCCATCAACATCTCAACGAACTCCAAATATGATGTAATGCGGCTGTGACCCAAAGTCACCAGCCCATGATACCACCACTCATGGGCCTCCCCATCCAAGTGAAAGGTAGAGAAGCTAATAACTTCTGACTCCATCATTGGGTTGAGCTTGAAATATGTGTCAAGCTTCTATACCCATGCATGAGCTGAGCATCAAGATGACCCGTTGAAAGTAGGAATATTTAGCTTTCCCACCTTCTTAATAAAGTCCATGTTCTTAGTCTATGCATTGCCCCTCTGTGCATCCCTGGGCCTGTTACGATACATGATCAAACACTAATCTAGAAAACTCATATCTACATGGAAATCTGGCCCTAGTGCCAAATAGTCTCTCTTGTACTCCACAAATGGGTCATGTGGCCCCACCTGCCCCTGTCCTCGCTGTCCTCCTGTCTGCCCTGGTTGTCCTCCTGTCTGCCCTGGTTGTCCTAGTTATTGCCCCCCCTAGAACTGCGGATATAGAGGTTGAGGAATCCTCCCGGATGATGTATAGGTACAGATATGTTAGTGATGAACACTCACTCCACCTTGAGATCCACTAGAACCACTAGCACCACCTCTCTGGTTTCCTTCTGAACCACTCGCTCCTCCTATTGCATTGGCACCCATAGTGCTCACACTGTGCTAGATCATCTATGTACCGATGGATATTTGTTCTATGGAATTCATCATATCTTGCTGTCCTCTGGCTAGTTCATTCAATATGGCCTGTGTACGTTAATGTGGTGCCTCATGTCCTTTCCCCTTGCCCTCTGGTGTCTCATGCCTGTCACCCATAATCCTCTCCATGTCTTCTTCTGTATCAGAACTGATATAATCCATGTCCTCTACCTTTGGCTCTATATCTGACTGAGTGTGGAAGGGAGTGTAGTCCCTTATGTCTCTACTATGTCCCTTGCAGTTGATCCAGGTGGATATCGGTGGCCACCCACCTTTTCCAATTGGCCCAAAACAGTTTTCTGGCAATTTTGGTAATTTACTATTTTTAGCAGTTTTCCACTTCTGGAGCTGTTTTGAGGCCCTAAACGATGTTTTTTGGGAAAATGGGTTGCAATTAATAAGTTCCTTTGATATTTCCCCCAAAATGAATCTCCTCAAAGATACCTTTCCAACGAGCTATCATACGCCTAAAACAGAGATCATATGTAAAAGTTACGACCCCAGGAAGTTGATGTACTAACTTACCTAAATGGGGCCCACATGACTTTTGGCGCTTAATCTCCTAGGGTTAGGTTTTTGGATGTCTAGGGTTTTTGACATTCCCGTTTATTGTAAAAAGGCCTTCAAAGCCTCATTGTAATCAACTTCTTGTGAATGAGCGCAACCGTCACATCTCTTCTCAGAGATAAGCCACCACCATTCCAACAAGCTTGTTTCCGTTGCATTTTATAGTTTCAGCTTATTTCCTTATTGAATATAAAACCAATTTGATTGTATCTCTGTTATTTTGTGTTAAGCACCTGTTAATAATATGTAGTCATTTTGTTCTGCTCATAAATACAGATTAGTGGTATCATAGTGGTCTTCTCCTTGTCATCTTAATACATGTGACCAATGACGTCAAAGTACAAAGAGTTGGGTCTCAGGCTTGTTTGTCTTGAGGACAAAAGCTCTCGCACACCCAGGAGACCTCTCATAGTAGGATAAAAGAAAGATGATGGGATAGGAGATCCTTTCAAGCTGTTGATTGAGGAAACCCTCACGCAACAAAGGAACGAGATGATGTATAGTTTCACACAAATCCTTCAGCGGCTACAAACATGCGACGCATCTTCTTCGAGCGGAGGCGCCGCCCCCTCCAAGGTACAAATAAACTTCGATATTCCTATATTTGAAGGTCATATAGACGTAGATG
>SNQJ01S0050466.1:57960-70586 GCA_010110895.2 Picea sitchensis
TGCACCGGTGATGGGAGTCCATGGGGGGTGATGTCGGGCATCACCCCAGCCCCCAGGGGCTAAGCCTTAGCCACGTGGGACTAGGATTTATCCCCTGGAGGTTGGGGTGATGCCCGACATCAGCCCAGCTCCCAGAAGCTAAACCCTTGTCCCACAGGGCTAAGGAATAGCCCCTGGGGGTTGGGACGATGCCCAAAATCACCCTACCCTCTAGGGGTTGGGGTGATGCCCGACATCACCCCCATGACACCCACGATGCTCAACCAACATGGGCGTCGTTTGTGCCATGAGGGTTGATTTCGGGCATCACCCCAACCACCAGTGGCTAAGACCTGGTGCCACGGGGCCAAGGCTTAGCCCGTGGGGGCTGGGGTTATGTCGAGAATCGCCCCAACCCGGTATGATTAATTAATTAAGTCCCCCAAAACACCTTTTTCTTCTATTTCTCCATTGAATTTTGCTTAAGTGACTTTTCCTATGCCTTTTGGCTTAATTCATCGATTAGCCATTTATTCACCCTTATTTATCCTTTTGTTCCATGTTTGTGCATGCCTATAATCTACGGGAACAGATAGACTACTAAGTCACTCCCTACTGAGGCTATTCCTGGGAACAAGACATCATAGAGAAGAATGTGTCCTTCATACGATTGAAGACTTGTAACCAACCACATTAACAAAATTGAAGGAATATATAGTGTTGTATTTAAGGTGTGTAAAGGAAGGTTCATGATACTTGACAAGGGTGGACAAAATCATGGTAGATTGGACTCAAAGGACAATAATAAAGGAGAGAAAAATGATATGACAAAGTAGGATCTTAGTGTTAGAAATAATAGGTGTGCTCATTTAACCATAGAAAATAATACATTATTGTCACCCAAACATAGGCCGAAGCCACCCCTAAGCACCTTAATATTGACATAGAATAATTTTGGAAGCAAACCCTAGGCCTGATAGCCAATCAATGTAGCGTACCTCTCTCTAGAGCTAGCACACAAGGCGGAAAGTCCAAACCAAAACCAAGAGAAAGTCCAAGCCTAAACCAAAAATACAAGTTGCAGTAGCTGCAGCTGCAACTACTCTCCATACTTGCGCACTTACTAAATTTCTGTAGCGCGCACTCTTAAATTTATGCAGTTGCAATCTGTGTCTTGCAAATGAGCTCTGGCGTCTTGTATTTATATTTCTCCTCCTTAACTGTCAGGGATGACTACTCATTATGGAGGCTAAGAACTCAATATTAAATATTTCCTTTATCTGACTTGTCTTCTAGGGTTATGTTCAATGCTTTAGGGTTTCTTCTTGCTTCCTGAAATATTCTATTCTTGTTAGGGTTACACGTGGAGGTTTAATACCTCCCACAACTACCATAATATCAACACTCCCTCCTWTCTAGGGAGGTATTGAAAGCAATGGTCTTGAGAAAAAACATACCATTCAACCGGTAGCATCATCATAGCCATATAGGCTATCTCATGATTAGATCACGAGCACCATTATCACTATCAATATCATCTGATAGCATCAACTGCATCATCTCTCAAAGCCATACTCCATATGAGTAATCAGGCATGATGCTTAATAATTCACTCACTCCATAGAGTGATACAAGAACCATTTTTCTAATCCAAACATATGTCCTAGAAGAATAAATATTCCAACATATGCTGGAAGCCACGCCATGGGCTACAAGGACTATTCTTCTAATCCAGACATACGTCCTAGAACAATAAATCTCCTGGATCATTTTTCATCCGGAGAATGTCTGTCCATCAACACACTAGCTATCCATCTAGCTGATAATCATTTTCAACACTACTGATAGTCTACATGGCAATCAAAACAATGTCATTTAATAGAACACAACCGTGTCTGTCCATAATAGTACACAACTACTATCCAGTGGTACACAACCACACCAAGTAGCACATGACTACTTAATCAATGACACATAGTAGCAACTAGTGGAACACATCCACCATAGTAGCATACATCTATTGTCCGAAGACATACAATCTCCATAGCAATCATATAATCTGATATCAACCTACATAAAACAATATCATGATATAAACTTAGTCATTTGGGCCATTCTTCCACTCACATCTGTGATATTTGGAAGAGCATCTGCCCTCATAAAGTAAAACGTTAGCGATGGGCTATCTGGACTATTCTTCTCAAGCACAAAAGAATAATTGTCCCTGATTTCTGAGCCTAGACCATTCACCTAACTAGGCCATTCCTCCAACACTAATCATAGTGAAACCTGGAGAGAATAAGTCTTCCCTAGGGAATGTCTGTCCCTAATTGTTGAACCTCGACCATTCACCTAACTGGGCCATTCCTCCGTCACTAATCATAGTGAAACCTGGATATAATGAGTCTTCCCTAGGGAATGACTGTCCAGACCATTTCCTAATGGAAATGACTCTCCTGCACCAACCTCCAAAACAAACCATTCTTTGAAACTGCTCACAACTGTGAACTTCGAAAGAATGACTGCCCGACGAGGCAGACCATTCTACTTGACCACTACTCAGAGTAACTGCCAAGAAGAATGATTTTCCTAGACCATTCCCCCACACTGGCCACAAGGGGAATCATTGTCAATGGTACATCAACAATCTATCGAACCATTTTCATTATGAAAATGACTGTCCGATCTGGACCATTTTTCGAACTGGAAAATGACTGCCCGTCAGAAATCTCAAACCACTTTTCGAATTGGAAAGGAATTGCTCATCCTAGACCATTTTTCGAACTGAAAAATGATTGTCCATAAATTAATAACACATCAGTGCTCCCTCCCAACCTGGGAGTAATATCTTCCTTTTTCAATAAGTAAGTTGTCTCCACGAGCCCCATCTTGTTTCTTAAGTACGCAAATTTTTTCATCTTGGACATAGGCTTTACCAAAATGTTTGGTATTTTCTCATCTATGGAGATATATTGGAGAACCACTTCTCTTTTCTGGACTTCATCACAGAGAATGTAATGCTTGATATCAATGTAATTCGATATTTCATGGAACACTGGTTTTATCTGAAGGCTTCATATAGCTCTGATCATTACAATATATCATGATCGAATTCAACACTTTTGTTTCCTGCTAGCTCATGACATCGTTGCAAGACTCAAACTGAAAGATATCCAAGTAGCACTTCTTATGTTATCACGAGAGTTTTCCATGGATTTGCAATCCATCATCTAGACTTTTGAGTAATTATTCTGATATACTATCTCTGTCATAGAAAGTTTTCACCACGCTTCTATTGTATATGAGATACTCTGCATCAAGTTGTTTGAATCCATACAAGGCCTTCTTATATCTGCATACATGGGTCTCTTTCTGGTATAAGCTTCTTTCTCACTTGCTTTATTGGGAAGAACAMTCTTTTACATGTAAATTCCAATCCATGGATACTACAAGAGGTATATCTGGAACAAGCTGTTGTCATAGTCTTCTCCCTCCTTYTGGAAGAAACTCTAAATCTTGTAATGCTTCCATTCATTAATAATTTTCATATTTTTTATGCATTGTTCTTTATCATAACTTCCATTTCTTTTGCTCGATTGTTTCTTAGTGGGTTCAAACCAAGCTGGTAGTCTTGTGATTCTCGATATAATGATTGGTTGTTCTTGTTTTTCTTCTTTCTTGGAATCTTCATGTTCTTCCTCATGTCTCTCTTTAGCTCTTGGGTCCATGGGGTCTTCTATATTCCCCGAAGATTCCAATTTCTTCCTTTCATCATAGGATCATGGATGTAGATGGACAACCAAGGATACTTTAAGGCTTCTTTTCGAAGAAGAATTCTTCTAAAGTTAAACTGAACATGTGTTGCTTTTCATGGCTACTACTTTCAATGGGAACATGGATAGATACTTCATAATCCTCAATGGATCATATTATTTAGGATTAGCTCCCTCCTAATCCTTGATTCATGCATGAATGCATGCTCTTCTTTTGGAATTTTGTAATCATCTTCCTCCATCTAAGAGAGTCCATGCTTCCGTCTGCATTGTTATTGCCTTCTGCAAGGTGTCACAAGTATTTTTCTAATTTTCTCTATTTTGACTTCTTCTGGGTCTCTTCAGGTTTAATTCTGATTTCGGCTTATTTGGTAGTTGTTACTTATATAATAGCTTCCATAGGAATTGTTACCAAAGATTGTCAACATATTTCATTTTTTCATGTGTATTGCAATCCTCTCAATGGCTCTGTCAATGCCTCGGTGAACAACATCACCAACCTTTGCTCTGAAATATCTGATACGGCCACTGCCTTCCGCTGGAAATCTGTGATTAATGCCTCGAATGACCCTATCTATCTCAACCATGTCAGATCCCTGAATTGGAGTTTTGGATCCCTCCTGTCAAACCTCTCCATCAACCTCTCGGTGAACTCCAAATATGATGTAATGCAACTATGACCCAAAGTCACCAGCCCATGATACCACCACTCGTGGGCCTCCCCATCCAAGTGAAAGGTAGCGAAGCTAATAGCTTCTGAATCCATCATTGGGTTGATCTTGAAATATGTGTCAAGCTTCTGGACCCATGCATGAGCTCAGCATCAAGATGACCCATCGAAAKTAGGAATATTTAGCTTTACCACCTTCTTAATAAAGTCCATGTTCTGATTCTGCACATTGCCCCTCTGTGCATCCCTGAGCTTGTTCCGATACTTGATCGAACAATAATATAGCAAACTCATATATGCATGGAACTTTGGCCCCAWTGCCAAATAGTCTCTCTTGTACTCCACAAATSGGTCATGTGGCCTTGCCTGCCCCTGCCCTGGTTGYCCTAGCTGTTTCCCCCCTGGAATTGTGGATATAGAGGTAGAGGAATCCTCTCGGATGATGTATAGGTACAGATAGGTGAGTGATTCCTACTCACTTTTCCCTGAGATCCACTAGAACCATTAGCACCACCTCTCTGGTGTCCTCCTGAACCACTCACTCCTCCTGTCGTGTTGGCACCCATAGTGCTCACACTATGTTGGATCATCTATGTACCAATGGCTATTTGTTCTATGGAATTCATCATATCCTGCTGTCCTCTGGATAGGTCATTCAAGATGGCATGTGTAATGTTATGCGGTGCCTCATGTTCTTTCCCCTTGCCCTCTGGTGTCTCACACTTGTCACCCATAATCCTCTCTATGTCTTCCTCTGTATCAGAACTGATATGATCCATGTCCTCTACCTCTGGATATGTATCTGACTAAGTGTGGAAGGGAGTGTAGTCCCTTATGTTTCTACTATGTCCCCTACGAAACAAAATGTACTTGTCCCCAATATGACCTCATCCCTCTGGGTATTCTGCATTTGTTCCTGGAATCACGGGGTCATGAGAAAGCGAAAGGTGTCGCAAGTCTTTTCCTAATTTCCTTTGTTTTGATTTCTTCTGGGTATCTTCAGGTTTGATTATTATTTCGGCTTATCTGGCGGTTGTTACTTATATAATAGATTCCACATGAATTGTTACCAAAGATTGTCAACATACTTCATTTTTTCATGTGTATTGCTTGACTTGTAGTCATCATAATAGCAATCCTTATCCTTTTATTCTTCCATAGGTTTTGTTTCCCTTGAACATATTTTCTTCTAAGAAATAGATATACATGATATGTACATGAACTATGTAAACATGATATATACAATAGCTTTGAAGAATATTTTTACCTTGACTTAGAAGAAGAAGTATGTTTTATCCTGCTTGACTTTCCTTGAGAATTCCCTTTCTTCGACAACCGTTGCTTCGTCTGTTTCCTTCCTTTTCTTTAACTCAGGATAGTGGTTCCTATAGTGACCATATTTTCGACAGTTGAAGAATTGAATCTTTGACATATCCTTTTCTTGATTTGGTTTCTTCCTTGAGCCAAACTTCTTCTTAATCCTGAAATTCTTGAACTTTGCTGTGAAAGATTGATCATCGTGTTTCTTTTGGGATTTCTCTTTTGCGTTAATCTTTGATTATTCTTGTGCAAAACAAGTCCAAAGTTCTTCAAATGTGGGATACTCCTTTCTTGCGTTCATGCTTGCGGAAAATACATCCCATGTCTTGGGAAGACCATTGAGTACTATATTTACTAGTTCCTTCTCTGAAATGATTTCTTCTATAACTTGTAGTTGATCTCTTAACTGAGATATTCTCACAAGGTATGATGTTATGTTGTCATCATCATTCATTTTCATGTCACATAGCTCATTCTTCAGACTCATTACTTGTCCAATGTTTATGACTGAGAAGAGGTTAGTTAGGGCATCATACATTTTCTTAGACAAGTCAAGATTAGAGATGTAGGGTCTCAAGTGGTCTTTTAAAGAGTCCACTATGATTCTCATGGCATTGATGTCATTGTCTTTGAAATTCTCCATAATTGCATTGTTCTAAGGTTCCTTCTCTTTTCCTTCTTCAAACTGTGGTTCCACGATTTTTACTTTCACGATATCCAACACTTTATTCTTGGCAAGGATGAGATCAATCCTTGTCTTCCATGCTCTGAAGTTAGAATCCCCTTATAACTTGTTTTATGACTTCATAGAGTAGGTCATGACTGCAATGACTTGGTCAACCTTTGACTTTGACCAAAAACTCAAACTTGACGTCTTAGCTTGCTGAGAGTACCAGGAGGTGTGCTAGGTTAGGGTGCACTAGGCTATCCATAAATTAGGTCAATATCTTCACTTAAGGTGCCTCAACAAGAGGGTTAGGGTTTCGTTGCTGCAATAAAAACTTTGACTGCAACTGAGCAAATCCTCCCAATCTATCTTCCAATGGTTAGACTGTCTAAAGATAGTGTGAGCCCATAACCTATTAGAAATAATAGGTTTGCTCATTTAACCGTAGACAATATAACAATATTTTCACCCAACCATAGGTCGAAGCCACCCCTGAGCCCTTAACCTTGATAGAGAATAATTCCGGAAGAAAACACTTGGCCTAATAGCCAATCAATGTAGCATACCTCTCTCCAGATCTAGCACACAAGGCAGAAAGTCCAAACCAAAACCAAGAGAAAGTCCAAGCCTAAACCAAAAATACAAGTTGCAGTAGCTGCAGCTGCAACTACTCTCCAGACTTGCACACTTACTAAATTTTTGCAGTGCACACTCTTAAATTTCTGCAGTTGCGAGTTGTGTCTTGCAAATAAGCTCTGGCGCCTTGTATTTATACTCCTCCTTAGCTGTCAAGGCCAACTTCTCATTCTATAGGCTAAAAACTCAATATTAAATATTTCTTTTAGCCAAATTGTCTTCTAGGGTTATGTTCAATGCTTTAGGGTTTCTTCTTGCTTCCTAGAATATTCTATTCTTGTCAGGGTTACACGTGGAGGTTTAATACCTCCCGCAACTACCATAATATCAACACTTAGAACTATTTCCTCATCTTTCTTCAACAACTTTTGGGGACAAAAATCTTCCCCCTTTGGGAAGATGTGATTTAAAATGAATCTATGGATTAAAAGAAATGGTTTAGCTTGATGAGAATAAAAACTTAAAAATTCAATAGGGTAGACAAAAAAGTGTAGCAAAACCCATGAGATAGAGTTACAAAGACAAAAAAAAAAAAAGTCAATAAATTTCTAATTAACTTAAGGGAAGGAATTAACTAAGAAAAGCATGTCAAACTCATCCAAATTTAATAATTATAGGCACTACAAGCTATTGAAGTAAATCATTGTGGTGATTACAAGCATGGCAACATGGTCCTGAGAGAATAGAACACATGCACAATTGCCCTCTTCCTTCACCCCATGATGGCAAGTTTTTGACATTTGCACTTGCCATCATACTTGCTAATTAGACTCCAAAGCAACCAATGTTGTTTGGGAATTGATTGTAGTTATGAATGATCCTCCAATTTTTGGACAAGGTCTCCAAACTCTATCGAGAGTTAATGTTTATAATGAAACACAATGGCTTGCAGTTTGGATGTTTATTTTGAATTTTCTACGTGTATTTTAACATAAACCAATCCATTTGCTTAGACAATGATACACAAATGTTATCAACTCTCTTGTTTTTGGCAAATAATAAATTATATAATCTAATACAAAATTTATATAGAGATAAAAACAACCAAATTATATTAATTACGCTTAAAGGCATATACCTATTGGAGATGGGCACAATTAATCACCTTTTAATTTAAAATTCTAATCTTATGGCTAACAATTGAAAACTAGTCGTCCTCCCAAATCAATGAATGTGATTTACATGCATCAGTTAACCTGTTTACTTTTTAACATTTACCTAATCATATTAAGAAATTACTATACCACCAATGATTGCCATGTTTAACTGATTAACCTTTAGAATTACCACATTTAAGATTAACTTTTGGATTTCCTCAACTCTGTGTGAGTTTCAATTCACTAGACTAACTTTCGGCAACACCAACGACTTTGCGGCTGTGCTAGTCTAATACAAGATTTATATATAGATAAAACAACCAAATTATATTAGTCTAATTAAAAAATGATAAAATCACAAAATTGAGTAATCCTTTTAATTTGGTTTCCAAAATCAGATATCCAAATTGTCAAAACAATAAAATACCATGAAATTCTTTGTTCCCATCATCTGAATATTTACAAAACAAAATTTATCCTCTGTACCTGATGATCAAATACATGGGTGGTTACAAGGGCCTTCCGTGATCATGAATTATTCTCATTGAAAGATCAAGATGAGTTGGAGATTTCAGTGTCCCGCTCTTTGCAAAGCACCCAACATCCAACACTCTGATGTCGCTAGATTTTTTGTATGCTGCTGTAAGAGATTAGACATATATATGCTGCTGTGAGACATTAGGTCGCTGCAACGTGAGAGCCCCTGAAATTTGTGAATATGTAGCCAGATTCTCCTTAAGCTACTGTGTAATATTAGGTAGCTGCAACATGACAGCTTTTGCGACAACCAGTCTAGATCCATGGTTGAAAAAACAGAGAGGTCGGTAGTGGGTATGCTGCTCATTATTCAGGGACATGCTTGTAAATTAGTCCGAATCCTCTGGTTGGAAAACTAATAAACAATGAGAAAAAAAACACACAAGAAAACTGTATACAACAGTTACTGTGACAGATAGGTAGCAGCAAAATGAAAGCTCTAATTGTTGTGAGAGATAGACAACTGCAACCAAAAAGAATAAATTGTTGTATTGTACTGTCAAAGGTAAAAGACAGATTGTGTAATATAGGTTTACTTTCTGATCATCCATGGACGAGAAATGCAATACAGTTCGGAACCAATTTGCCGAAACCAAACTAAATATCATATGGAGCAACGACAACAGTAAAAATCTTAACCATTTTGCCAAACCGAAACTAAATATTACAGAGATCCCACAACAACAAAAGTGAAACTAGATATTATAGAGATGTAACGAGAACAAAATTTAGAAGTGTTTTAATGGTTTAGTCCGTTTGACAAGCGCGTGTTCCGACTGATCGCCTCTAAAGTTCATTAAGCGGATCACAATCCCACAGATATCCACGCCGACGTCCAATGATATGCGATTGCTGAATATTTACGAAGGAAATCGAAAATATTCGTCCAATTTTCCAATTCCGAACAACATTTAATGGCTTCATCAGTTTGGGCCAAAACCCTATTAATGTTGAAACGGTTGAATATTTGTTAAGCTTTTCCCCAAAACCCTTTTAATGAACTTCGTTAGTATTTGTGTTTGTTACGTGGAAAAACCAGGTGATCATCTGCAACAAAAGATTATCAAACCCATCCATCCATCCGCAAGAAAACATGGATGCGAGAGTCACCACCGGGCAAAACAGCCCCGCGCGGCCCTCCGAGAAAAAGGAAAATAAAATCTTTATTTTCCTTTATTATCATTAATATTTTGACCCGCCTGCAAGCGCACCCGCAAAGGCAAGGTCATATCATATAAATTTCACATAATATGGCCTCTTGCGGCCATAATTACAAACACACAATCTGGTGGACTCAATCTACCAGTTTGAATCATGTATAACGATCAGAACCTGGCCTTCATCAAGATCCGTAAAGCTACGGCACAATCTCCACGTTTAATAAGCAATATATCAGGCTGATACCAGAACTTCGGCACAATCGATACTCCACGGCTCAGAATCTCGGCTTTATATCGACGCAGAAAATAAAATCCGGCACAATCGATACTCCACGGCTCAGAACCTCGGCTTTATATCGACACAGAAAATAAAATCTCAATATAATGAGTACTTCGAAGAAAGAAAATAGAACTTCAGCTTACTTAACGTTAACAAGCTAAATACAGAATACGAAGACAAAAGCCTTAACACAACATCACACAGCGCGTTTCGATCTCAGGATCTGACGAATGCATCAAGCCTGAGCTCTAACACTGGGCTTTAAAGAATCCGCTTATGAAATTGACGGCCGGAAGGTTATTTTCCTTTATTATCATTTGACCCGCCTGCAAGCGCACCCGCAAAGCAAGGTCATATCATATGAATTTCACATAATATGGTCTCTGGCGGCCATAATTACAAACAACAAAACAAACAGACAATCTGGTGGATTCGATCTACCAGTTCGAATCATGTATAACGATCAGAACCTGGCCTTCCTCAAGATCTGTAAAGCTACGGCACAATCTCCACGTTTAATAAGCAATATGTCAGGCTGATACCAGAACTTCGGCACAATCGATACTCCACGGCTCAGAACCTCGGCTTTATATCGACGCAGAAAACAAAATCCGGCACAATCGATACTCCACGGCTCAGAACCTCGGCTTTATATCGACACAGAAAATAAAATCTCCATATAATAAGTACTTCGAAGAAAGAAAATAGAACTTCAGCGTACTTAACGTTAACAAGCTAAATACAGAATACAAAATACAAAGACAAAAGCCTTAACACAACATCACACAGCGCGTTTCGATCTCAGGATCTGACGAATGCATCAAGCCTGAGCTCTAACACTGGGCTTTAAAGAATCCGCTCATGAAATTGACGGCCGGAATCGACGGCCAGCGAATATTATCCGGCTAAGATGCCGAAATCTAACGGTGTAAATTGCTTTGGTGCTTGAGTACGCTGTGGTTGATAGGGTTCCACGAAATTGAGCACGCCCACGTGATGACAACTACGCGGATGGTCACCAACGATCCAAATATTTTAAAAGCATTTCACATCGACCTCTTACTTACCTTTCCATGCCTCCCTCAAATGCATGTGATTCGACTTTTTTAACTTTTTTAACTCTTCTCACATGATATGATATGTATGTAAATATGTTTCTAATAAGGTAGAGTACAAGGAGTTGGGTTTCAAAATAATTGAACTTGTGGAAGACTTTCTACTTTCCCTCAATGATTAGGCGACCTCTCATGGAAGAGAAAAAGAAAGGTGGCCTCTCATGGAAGACAAAAAGAAAGATGAAGAAAGGTGGCCTTTCAGGGAAGACAAAAAGAAAGACGATGGAGTAGGATATTTTATGAAGATATCGTTTAATGATTAGGCGACCTCTCATGGAAAGAAGAGAAAAAGAAAGGTGGCCTCTCATGGAAGACAAAAAGAAAGATGAAGAAAGGTGGCCTTTTAGGGAAGACAAAAAGAAAGACGATGGAGTAGGATATTTTATGAAGATATCGTTTGAGGAAGCTCTTGTGCAATAAATGAGTAAGATGATGGATGATCTCATTCATATCTTTTGATGCATTGTTGTGGAGACATTTTTGATAAGGAGTTGCTTTGGAGGTACTATGCTCCTTAAGGTACAAGTTAATTTTGGCATTTTTTTTTTTTTTTTTTACAAATGCAAGATAGATGCAAATGCTTTGGAGAAATAGCTAAGTTTATTATAAGATTAATATTTTATTAAAAACAAATTCAACAATGCTAAGATCATCTTGGTGCTCCTTAAATCCCTTCCACGTGTTAAAGATTAGTGTGACACTTACTGTGTGTGACATCCCGAAGATGGATATGAAGAATTTGGGATACAACCCACTTGGTTTGCTTTTGTTGATGCCCTCAATGAGGCATTCTACTTTGTTGGAAATTACAATGACAAGTACATGAGATGGAAAACTTCGCACTTGGAGAAAAACTAGTTTGTGCCGGAGTACGCCAATACCTTCCATAACTTGAGTTCAAAGCTGGTTATCAAGGACAACAAGTGGCATTTGTTTCTAAAATATCGTAGTGGCGTACATATGTACGTCTAAATAGAGACATATGTACGTCTAAATAGAGACATAGTTTCTAGACATCACTTCATTGTGAATGATTTATTGGTATGTTGTTAAGATTAAGCAAAAGTTTTGATAGAAGGGTAATAAAGAGTCTGGGTCTACAAATCAACCACATCAAAAGAATGGTGAATGCAGTCCTAATTGGCAGAATAAAGGGAAAAGCAAGGATAAACAACCTTGAAACTTCTAGTCCAAGTCACATGCAAAGAAGAGTAATGAGAAGTCAAATAAGGACATTGGAAAGTGGTGCGAGATCCACAAATCCTTCGGCCTAACACTAATGAATTGTTGGTTGTGGAGCTTGATTATCTTCCTGATTCAGAGGTCCTTGCTTTCAGCCGTGTTTATACCCCATGAAGTATTTACACCCCAGAAGTATGTACACTCTTCCAC
>SNQJ01S0050467.1:3056-46648 GCA_010110895.2 Picea sitchensis
GTTATATGTTATGAATCAAGGAAGTTGAAAGAGCATGAAAGACACTATGCCACTCATGATTTGGAGTTGGCAACCATAGTGCATGCCTTGAGTAACTGGAGACACTACCTCATGGGGAAAAGGTTTGAGCTAAGAAAAAACCATAATGGTATGAAATATTTATTTGATCAACTAACTCTAAATGCTAGGCAAAGAATATGGTTAGAATTTCTAAGTGAATATGACTTTGATATAAAACATATCAAGGGAAATGAGAACAAAGTGGTTGATGCACTCAACAGAAGAGTACATGAAATGCATGCTACAACCATTAGCATGTACCAATCAGATTTGAAAGACAAAATTATAGAGGCTGCAAGATCAGATTTGCAATACAAGGAATTAGTGGAAAAATTATAGCAAGGTGTTTTGCAGCAGAAAATTAAGGAATATAAGCTAGATAATGATGAAATTCTCATGTACAAGGGAATAATTTATGTACCAAATTCTCAGGAATTGAAAAATATGATATTGAGATAAATGCATAATGTGCCTTATGTTGCGCACCCAGGATATCAGAAAATTATTGCAGTTGTCAAGAGCCAATAGTATTGGCCAGGCATGAAGAAAGAGGTTGCTAATTTTATTGCCAGATGTTTGGAATGTCAAAAGGTAAAAGTTGGGCATAGACACCTAGCTGGTTTGCTACAACCATTACCCATTCCTGAGTGGCAATGGGAAGTTGTAGCAATGGATTTCATCACCAAAATTCCTAAAACACACAAGCAACATGATTCTATCATGGTAGTGGTGGATAAGCTTACTAAAGATTCCCATTTTGTTCCAGTTAAGCTCACTCACAAGGAAACCAACATTGTTGATGTTTATATAAAGGAAATTGCTAAATTACATGGCATACCCAAGACAATTGTGTCTGACAAAGATCCAAAATTTAGCTCAAAATTTTGGAAGGGATTATTTAATGGATTTGAAACAAATTTGAATTTTAGTACAACATATCATCTAGAATCAGATGGAAAAACAGAGAGGGTAAATCAAGTGATTGAAGATATGTTGAGGATGGATGTATATGATGGATAACCATCAAAATGGGAAGACTGCCTACACTTGGTAGAGTTTTCTTATAACAATGGGTACCAAGCATCTCTAAAGATGAGCCCATTTGAGGCACTTTATGGTAGAAAGTGAAACACACCAGTAAGATGGGATAACCCAATAGACAAAGTAGTGGTTGGCCCATATTTTCTTAGGTAAATGGAGGAGAAAATGATTAAAATAAAACAAATCTAAAGGTTTCCCAAGACAGACAAAAAACCTATGCTGATAAGGGAAGAACTCAAAGGGAATTTAAAGTGGGTGATCATGTATTTTTGAAAGTGAAGGCCAACAGAAGTTCCCTGAAGTTGGGAAATTGTTCAAAGTTGGCAGCTCGCTATTGTGGGCCATTTGAAATCCTAGAGAGGATTGGTCTAGTTTCTTATATGATTGCAATGTCTGCATCTATGTCTGTTCATAATGTATTCCATGTATCTTTACTCAAGAAATATATACCTGATGTTAATCATGTTATTGATTGGAATGTGATTCAGGTGGATCAAGAACGTGATTTTCAAGTGCATCCGATACGCATTATGGACAGAAAAATAAAACATCTTCATAATCGATCCATAGGGATTGTGAAGGTCCAATAGACCTGGTACAATCCTAAGGATGCTACTTGGGAGCATGGGGATGCAATGCAGGAAGAATACCCACATCGTTTTGAGGATTTTTGAAATTTTGTTGTATATGGGTACATGATGCACTGAGAACAATGCATAAATAAGGGGAGGGGATTGTAATATCCATAGGTTGAACCCAATTGTAATGTAAGTGAAAATGTACTTAAGCTGGTGAGCTGTTGGATATCATTTTTGTATGCACATTTCATGGTATAGTGTGAGCATGTACTATGCAGTAAAATGAGGAAGTGTGCACATTCCAGGATACCACGCACAACATCTTAGGTGCGCGCAATATTGAAGCCAACGAACCTTTGTGTATATGCTGCATTTTATAGGCTGGTGAGCCAGTGATTATAAGCTAGGATGCTTATGTTTTGATTAGGCCAGAGAGTCTATATGGTAAAGGCCAATGTGCCTATTTTTGTATATGTCTCATAATTAATATAAAATACATTGTTGCGCGCAGACTGGCCACGATAAAAGAGATGGGAGACTAAAATCCATTGGTTAGGGGAAGGGAGGGGATAAGTTAAGGAAAGGGGATAAGCTAGGGAGATTAAGCCAAAAAGGAATATTATATTAATATTTCTTAAATTATAAAGTATGGATAATTATTTTATCCTAAGTTCTAAAATTAGGGACAAGTGGGCCAAAGTAGCTCCCAACATGACAAGTGTCAAGTTGGGGACATGCATACATATTGTTGGGACTTAGTTCATTTCCTATAATCTTTTCCATCATTCTCTCCATCATTCCTTCCATCATTGAGTCATCTAGTCAATCATCCATGAGCATGCACACACCCATTGAGCTATCTTTTGTATATTCATGACTATACCTAAACCTGTATCCATAGTCATTTTGTGTTGGTGTACCTGGTTAGCTTGGGAGATGGACTGAAGAAGCGGGTTGGCAGGCCCGTGGGATATTGAATAGGTGGGTTGTCAGGCCCGTGAGAAATTCTCTAGGTGAGAGAATTGTTGGGAATTGATTTCCTGAAGGTGATAAACTGCAGCTACAGTGCTCTGAGACTTCCTGTCCGGCCTATTGCTAAAGCCTAGAAAGGAAGTGGGGCAACCGAAGGAATGTTGAGCAAAGAAGGGGCACACTTCCTGGGTGGGACAAGCATGTGGGGAATGAGGACTGTAGGTTGTTAGTTTGAGTTGGCACTTGAGACAAAGTATTTCCTGTTGTCTATGATCCTTTAGCCTGGTTAGGAATCCCTTTACCCCGGTCGAGTTTAGTCCCAGCTTGAGGGTGACTCACTATTGAGAGTGATGAACAATGTGGTCTAAGGCTGGGAGGTTCGTGGAAGTTCTGGACACAGTTGGTGACACTCTTACCAAGATAAGTATCAATTTTGTGATAAATTTACATGTTGCATTGTTATTTACGTGCTTATTTTTATGGGTTATCATATGTGTGATTATAACTATCTGTATATTTATGGGTAATTCCTGTATATCCTTCATGTATATGTTTAATGTTATTTCCGTGTGAATCCGTGCATTTACATATGTATTTGATTGTTTGCGTTATATATATAAATATTCCGCAAGAGTTATGTGTGTATGTATGTTTTAACTGCATGCATTTCAAGAAAATATTATGTGGCATAGCTCAATTGGATGCTAGGTATGTTACAGTATGTTCCGCAGAGAGAACAGTAAGAGTTCTATGGCATAGCGTGGCCTGGCATGGATGGCTGGGGACATTACAGTTGTCATCTAAATTCGTAGGTTCTTATCCATTTGTGACCCTTGATAGGTGGTCAAGTCTTGCATTCAATTTTCCTGGCTTGACTATTACTTCAAAATCAAATTCTTGAAACAATAGTTACCATCAACATATTCTCCCCCCCAACACTGGCTTGTTGACTAGGTATTTCAGGGCTGAGTGATCTGTGAACATCTTAAAGTGTTTTCCAAATAAGTATTTTTTGAACTTCTGTAGTGCGTAGACCATAGCTACGCCTTCCCTCTCTGTGGTGTTATAGCTCTATTCTGATTCTGATAGCTTTCTACTCGCAAATGCTATAGGGTGATCCAAATTGCCCTCTCCTGGCTGCACCAAGATAGCTCCAAGTGTTATGGTTGGTGCATCTACATGTACGTGGAATGTCTTCTCCCAGTCTGGAATTACTAGTATTGGTGCGGTGACCATATTTTCTTTCAAAGTATCCAGACCGTGTTGACAATCGTCGTTCCACTGAAACTTTGTATCTTTTCTTAACAATTTCTCCATCGATGCAGTAATCTGCATGTACCCTTTGATAAAATTTATGTAGTATCCTATGTGTCCCAATGTTTCTCTTAGTTGACAGACTATTTTTGGTGGTGGCAAGTTAATAATTACTGTAATCTTTGCAGGATCTACTAGTAAACCTTGTTTGAATACTATATGGCCCAATAGTATCCCAAACGATGTTTCAAATATACATTTTTTTTATGTTTAATGATATATGGAACTACCTACATCTTTCTAACATTAGTCATAATACCTCTACATGGTCTTTCAACAAAATATAGATTGTCCAATCGTCCAAGTATACCTCTAGAAACTGGTGGATGAATTCCTTAAATGCGACGATGACTACTCTGAAAATTTTTGTTGGTGCATTCTTCAGTCCAAACGGCATGATTGTGTATTGGTAGGATCCCCATTTTGTAGAAAATGTGGTCTTGTATCTATCTTCCTGTGCTATCTTGATCTAGTGGTAGCCCGAGAATCCATCAGTGAATGAGTAAACTTCGTGTCCTCCTACGTTCTACAACACTTCATCCGTGAAAGCTGTAGGGAATGGGTCATGTAGGCATGCATCATTCAAATTCTTCAAGTTGACGCATATCCTTATCCCTCCTTTTTTTTTCTCCTGAACTACCATTGGGCTTACCCATTCCGATTCTTCCACTAGTTCTATGATTCCGGCTTCAACTATCCTGTCGATCTCAGCTTTGATTTTATGCTTATATATTGGGTTCAATCTATATGGTCATTGTATGATTGATCTCACTTTAGCTCTGAGTGGTATCTTCATTTCTCCTAGCTCTCCTACTATACCCTTCATCTCTGTAAATGTTGTTGGAAGTAGGTCGTTGTATTTGAGCAGTAACTATGTTATGCTTTCTACTGTTTTCTCATCCCAGTAATCTCCAATGCTAGCCAATTTGGGATTCTCAATTGTCCCAATGTTGACTTTCTTCACCTTGATCAATGCAACAATGACTTTTGATTCCATACGTGGACCCTCCACTTCTCTTTTTCCTTCCGCTTCCTCGAATTGAATATCACATGAATCGTCTTCATCTGGTGCTTCCTCCTACACATGGTAACATGAAAACAGTTATTTGACTGTCTGTTTGTTCCGCTGTTGTTCTTCTGTTATGAGTTCGAATTATGGTTCCTTGATTAATATCAACCCTCTTATATGTTTAAGATATGCGTCTATGTTGGGGTTCTCATGCTAGAATGAAAAAGTGACTATAAAGTTCTGTTGCCATACCGTCCAAATCGCAATTCCTTTGCATAGTTCCGGGTCTATAAACCAGTTCGTTGGTATGCCCTCTAGAGAGTGTATGAAATGACGAGGTCATTCCTCTGGGGGTGTCATTTTCCATAGTGTTCTACACTTCTCCAAGTGTTCAGTTGGTGCCCCTGTCCATCATACTTATGTTTCTTGTTGTTGTTTTTTTTCTGCGTCGAACCTTATGTGCATTAACCACTTACACTGGTGCCAATATGTGATTGTATCTTTTTGTGCGCCCCACCATATTGCAGTTCTGGCCTTGATTTATATATCAAGTTCTAAGAGTCTCTGATTCTCTAAAACTTCATCTTCGTATTGTGCCAAAAATACTTCTACAACGTTTACTCCATGGAAACTGGGTGGTTCCCTTATCTTCGTGCCTACCCATTTTAATGCGCGGTCTATTCGTGCACATCTTCTCATGGAAACTTCATGTAGCCTTTGTTTCCAGTTCTCTAAACAAGTATCTGAGTCTGACGCACATGAAGTAATTCTCCACCAACTGAGTATCCCATTTGTAGTTGGGTTCACGTAATCCTTATCGCGCGTAGTTGTTTTGTAAAACTAGTTGATTTCCTCTAAGTCTGAGCAAGTGGGTTCTACAAACCTTTCCCCTTCCGATGGTTCTAATGGCATGATGACCCTGTATTCACCTGACTCAAATGTCATTTTTCATGTATTCAAATTGATTATGGCTTGGTTGTCAAATGCCCAATCCAAACCAAGCAACGTTGTATATGGTGTTTTGTTGTCCACTATTTCAATCACTTCAAAGTCTTATTTAGTGCGCACTCATTCCAGGTCTATTGTCACTCCTTTCAGTCTACCAATTGGTAGAACTCTGTGTTGGTTTCCTAGTTTCAGTTGCATAGGTGAATATCCTAATGTGGGCTCTCCCATACATTGCCATGTCTTCTTTGGTAATACATTAACTTCAGATCCTAGATCTAGTATGATATCTCCCATGTTGAAATCTTTGATGTTGGCATTCAGTCTGAACTCCCTACTTGTTCTTCTCCTTGTATGTAAGTGCTTGATTGTTTTTTGTTCTAGTTTTCATGCCGTCTCTATACTACATATTTCTAATATGTGTTGCAATATTTTGACAGATGATGGATCATTTACTACTTTTACACATGATTGCAAAAATCATTTGATTGTACTTACTTGTCCCATGGGTTGCATTTCGTTGGTATGATCCAGTAACAAAGGCATCTCGTACTCTGGTGCTTCCTTGCTTTGCTGCGTGATTGAAGTCGATGCAATGTCATCCTTCTGAAATTCTTGTTTGGCTTGCTTAAATGTCTCCTCATTCTATGCATCGAACTGCTTCCTTGGTTTGGTGTTCTTCCTCACCCACTAGTGTTGTACTAACTCTTGTCAGATTGAGTTGTTTCCTATTTTAGTTCCTCCACGAGTAACTATGTTGATGTCCCATCCTTCGTCCCTCACTTCGGATGAAATCCACTAAACATTATGGTTGTCTTGGTTCTTCTTTTCCTATAAATTTACTAATAGTGTATGACATTCTTCTGTATCATGGTCTGATGCGCAAAAATACATACAAGTTGTTGGTGGAAGTGGACATTCCCTTTCATAATGTCCTAGTTGTTGAGAATTGTGACATACCACTGGTCCTCTACCTCTTCCAAAACCTCCTCTCACTCGTCCTCCACCTGTGTAACCCGCTCGATCTCCTCTTGGTGCGTTATACTAAGGTGCATGATTGTACTGCATGATATTGTACTGAGGTTGTGCTGTGTTATACTGTGGCTACATGGTATTATATGGTTTTTGTGCAGTATTATACTGTTGTTGTGAAGTGTTGTATGAGGCTGGAACTTGGTTAAATTTATGTTTGTTTTTCCCAGTCGTCATTTCTTCCTGCACTCTATATGCATCTGATGTCCTCTCTCACATCAAATCCATAGTTCGACAATCTTTGTCATCATGGCCCACTGACTTGCAAAAGTTGCATTATGAGCTCTTTGGGATTGTCTGGTATTTTTGCATCATTGGGTAGTGATATGGATCATGGCCTGATTTCTTACAGATTTCACACCATATTCCTCCTGTTGGTAATGGATTTGGCATTGTTGCTGCCATATACTGCACGAATGTTGGACATTCGTTCTTGTGGTGTCCTTTCGTTCTGCATGTAGTACACCAAATGAATTCTCGTTTGTCTTTAATTTTATTTTGGTTTAACTGAAATGTTAAGTTCTTCAAATCCTCCTTCAGTTATTCAATGGCTGGATCTGTCTGATGATACTGGTTTTCTTCCAATTGCAGGGCTTCCTGCAGAGCCTCTGCTTACGTCTGAAACTTCTATTGTCGTAATGGGTATTTTAAGTGAGGTAGCAGTGAATTGAAGAACAAGTGCATATGTTGCATATTGGTCATGAGATATTTCAACTTTCCCTTCAGTCACTCGAATCTATGGTCAATTTCCCATACCGATTCTCCTGGTTTTTTTCTAATTTCAATCATCTCGTTCATGTACTGATCTTCTGAACTTGGCTTTTGGAACTCGTTTATCAACATTTTATTGATGTCTGTAATCATTATGGTTGTCCCTGGTGGATTGTTGGTAGCTAAACTCATATACCAATCCAGTGCACGATCCCTTAGTTGAATCACTAACTGTTCAAGTTTAGTATCTTCATATATGATTTTTTTTGCTTCCCAAATCTTCTCACAGATGAACAAATGTTTTTTTGGGTCTTTCGACGCTTCTCCTTTAAATTCTGGTAACCTGCTGGTGGGATTATGTCCTGCCATTATGAACGCTGAACTACTCCCTCCGTGCGATGTATATACTTGACTAGTGTTGCCTGAACTGGCTCCTCCAGTTGTTGTTCCTTGTGTAGATGTACTTCCTACTGTCTTTCTTCTCCCGAAATTCAGTTTTCTAAACAATGGTGTTCTCTTTGGTGTATTAGTCACACATGGGTTTATGGGTTCCAAATGACATTAATATGGATAGGATTGTTTCCTTCTCTTCCCATTATTGGACCTCTCATCTTCCTCTCATATGTTTTGCGCAGGATTTCCTCAATCTGCTCCACATCCCGGAGATCCTCTACCTCTTCCTCATCACTTGCCAAGCCTTCCCTCGCCGCTACAACTCTCTTCTTGGTATCCACCTTGTATTGGTAGGGTACTCTGCTATACTTCTTTCCATATGTCACCCCGATCCTCTTTATCTGTTCATCATCCATAATGATTGGGTCCAAGGGTTCCTCCTTCTTTGTCTTATCCTTTCCTCCTTCCATTTCTCCTTTTTCTGTCAATGCTTCCTCCCTTCCCCCATGCACACGGGGAAGTTTAGTTGTCTGAATCCATTGTCATTACACCTTTTTTGTATAGAAGTATCTTAATAGAAGTATACAGTGATCTAATATACCTTCCTCGAGGCCCACGTAGAAACTCTTGCTCCACTGCATTATACGACTTTGTTGTATCTACTGCAAACTCTGTTATAAATCCTTCCACAATATTGTCGAGCCAAAAATCTACTGCGCGGGTGAATTTGTGGTTCACCTGTTGTAACTGATCAATCTGTACTGGGGTCCACTCTAACTATCAGATCCAGTTTGTTGCATGGTTATCCTTCAACTTTAGTATCCACTCCTGTAATAAGTGTGGAAAATCACAAAAAAAGACTTTGTGCAAATCAATAAACATGTATTTCTCAAGATATTTGTGGGGTGTTACTCTAGGGTTTCTATTATCTTTCTGTGCAAACTCCAACTCTTTTGTCCTTAGTTATCTTTTGATCTCTACTTTTGTGGGATTCCACGGTCTCAACATCCCCTTCTAGTGGCTCATTTCTTTCTTCTCTACTTTAATATTCTCTTGATCCGCCTCCCACGGATATTACGTATCTTTTAACATATATTCAACCTATCTCATCTACTTAATCCTCTACTTTTCCTACCAACGACAACAAAACCATTTGTTGGTTATTTATATATTATTTCTAAGTTTATATCTTCATCTTGAGTGACCCAGGGTTCATGTATGTTTGGGGTTCCAATAAAGCCTCTAAAACTATCGACCCTCCTGGTAAACTAGAGGGAAATGCAGTGCACAGGGTGCACTATGTCATCTCACCCGAGATAGTCTTAATGGGTGGCTTAAATACTTAGGTGTTTGTAGCCTAGGATTGAGTGGAAGATCTAAGAAATGTATGCTGAGAGTTCTATTTTAATTTATTAACCCAATTCACTATCATTTACGATTATGCAGGGAATATAACAAATCATTCATTTAGCATATCAACAACTACTGAAGACAATACATAAACACATGCATTCAATCACATAACATATGTTTTACCATGGTTCATCACCCCTGGGCTACGCTCACAAATATATGGCTCTTAGA
This sequence comes from Picea sitchensis, assembly GCA_010110895.2. Lineage (NCBI taxonomy): Eukaryota > Viridiplantae > Streptophyta > Pinopsida > Pinales > Pinaceae > Picea > Picea sitchensis. The sequence goes on from SNQJ01S0050467.1 coordinate 12,696, forward strand.
TATTTAATTATAGTAGTTCTGAAACTACAGTGTCACATGCTTTACAACTCATCTCGGATGGTTTGAGATCTAGTATGAGGCAGACTATATCGCACTAGACTCCTTAGATTGCAATCGAACCCTCAATATCCACCCACCTTAGTCATCTCTAGCTCAACAAATTACAAAATTAGGTCATACAACAAAATATTACATCACATCTACTTCCTCACATCTGTCTTTCCGTATCTCTCGCTATTAGACCTAGGTATCTATATTTATATGTTTCTGTCTCTTCAACCATTACAATGTGTTGCAAAAACCCTAAACCTAACATCATTAGGTCTTCCATGCATGCGCACATTTTTCTCTTCCTTCCAGCTATTTCTTCCCTCGTGCGTTCCTTCTTTCCAAAAATTGCCTTTCTTTCCACTTTGGCCTACTTCCAACAAGTTCACACGAGATTTTGTTTCCATATTTGACATGCAAGACAACTTCAAGATTGTTGTTGGGGAGGTAAATCATCAATCTTGGCTATAAAATTTTTATAATTTTATTGAACTTGATTCCTCTGTACTACCTACACATGTTGATGATAGTAGTAGATTATGGAATGAGATGTTTGGTCACTTGAACTTTAGGTACATGCAACAACTTAGAAAGAAAGGGATGGTCACTGGATTACCTGATATCCACTTTTCTAAATGGGTTTGTGAAGGATGTGTCCTTGTAAATCATCCTCAAGACAATTTCGAGAAGGGGAAGACTCACAAGGCCTCCTCTCCATTGGATCTGACTCACAGTGTGTAATGAACCAAATACTTAAAATATCATAACATAATAGAAGTACACACCATGTATAGAATGTGAGCGTAGAGAACAACTCCAAGATGGATAAGTTACACAATATCTCTGTAAAGAATAGGGGAACCCTCTACAAATAGCGAAATATATGTATACATCACAATTCACATGTCATAATAATGAATACATGATCTATCTATATAGATCTTCACACTTTCACATGAGGCCCCTTCACTACTAGGATGACCCTATTACACATATATTTACACATTACATGTACATTTAAGCCCAAATATTCCCCTCTTTGGGATCATATCATATACATATATCCCTATATATGATCCCCTTGGATCATAGCATAGTACCATCCTTCAAAAAGATTTGTCCTGGAATATTTGCAATTAAAGGCTTTAGATGTGATGAAACCAAATAATATGATTTTCTTATGTTCTTACTTTATTAATTCCATTGATGATTATCTATCCATCCAAAATCAATTCTTTCAGTCTTAATCCTTACTGTCTAGTTGTTGCCTAATTTTCTTTACTTTGATTCCATGTATTTTTGTTGTAGATTCTCCAATTTGTAGTGGTTATTGGTCTCTGATAATAGCTTGTTGAAGAGTGGTTTTTTGATGCCATATTCCATGAATATTGATGATTATTCCATCTTCTTCCTTGATAATGTCAATAGTAATATTCTTGTTGTTGGCATAGGGTTAGACCCAGGGTTCAACGCTTACAACAACACCAACAAAACCCTAAATACCGGCCCTTTCGGCAATACCTGCGAAGTAGATGAAGTCTCACCTAAGGTAGAGGCAGGGGCGGTTGTAGGACTCAGGTGTCTGAAACCTTGGCTGGGACACAGATTTGTGATTGTAACACCTTAACATAGAACTTAGCAGTTATAGTTCATTAATATTCAGTCTTAGTTTACAGCGCGGCTAAACCCTAATAATATATCAGCGCAGTATTCACACAGATTCAATAGATTCAAGCACTAAGCATACCAACATAGATCAAGTTTGTCATTCATTCACATTATTCAGCACTAAGCTACCATATTAGATTCTTCTAAGAATATATCAATGCACTAACCATTTAACCACATAAGCAAGAGAACAACCATAAAGCACAAAGCAACCACAACACAGGATATAACTGGTTCACCCCCACCCTAGGGCTACGTCCACCAACTCTTATTCGTTATTTCTTTCTATCAATCTTCTACATGCGTAGAGCCAAGATATCTTACTCTGGAGAGGATAGGAGATCTGCGCGCACTCCGCTAAATCCTCCTTCCCCAAGTTACAACAAAAATCCTCTTCATGGTCTCTTACAATCACTTGCACTTAGCTCTGCAAGTTCTCAACATAGCATCCACAAAGCACTTACAAGTTGTACTTAACACAGTGTCTAGCCTGTCTTCGATCACATAGATCCAACTAACTCATTGAATGACTACTTTCTACATCGCCTAGATTTCTATTTATACATTACAAATAGGGCCTAACCATGGGTAAACCCATGGGATGACATCCCCATACCCGTTACATAAGCCGAAAACCCAAAAATCCCTAAAAAAGGGGCTGAGATCCTGTGATCTACACTTCAACTTGTACTTCACCTTCGACAGCCTGTCGAAGTCCCAAAAGTAGGTCAAACATGACCAAGGATCCTCAAAACTTGGTCAAGGGCCAACAGGCCCCCAATACTCACCTATGACTCGTCCTGAGTCACTCTGGTCTGGGTAGCTCTTCTTCAAAATCCTTGAGCTTGGCTTGAGCTGCTTTGACCTGTTGTTGCGCCACAACCTCCTGCTTGATGAACTCTTGGATAACTGCTTCGTTGATAGTTCCCTCTAAGCATTGTTTAGCTGCAGTGACGACTTGCTCCAGTTCTGATCCTCGGCCTTCAATCTCTGTGAATAGTTGGAAATCCTCATCATGTGTTGGTTGGAGCCTCTGAGTCACTTCCATGACTTTGCTCTGAATGGTGTGGACCTTCTGTTGAGAAATGCACTATTCTTGGGATCGCTTCATCCTCTCAATGACTGACAAGGGCTTCAACTACGCCTATACTATTTTTGCTTGCTTCTTTGACTCTTGGAGCTGGGACTCCAATTCCTTTAATTCAGGATCCTCAGTGAGTCGCTCATAATTTTGGGCACTATGGTCACTTAGTTGTTTACATTCCATGGTGAGGGCCTTGATTCTTTCAACTGTGCTTTGGGAAGTTGCTTCTATTTGATCTCGTACATCTGGCAAAGTGTTGGGCATTGTTCATAGCTCTAAGTCTCATATTCTTTGTTGTAGTTGTTGGATAGCTTCCGCAAGCTGCGCTACTTGATGCTCCACTTGATCTTTTTCCTTTGTATCTAACCCTGTCACAGAGTGAAGTTCTCTATCAACTACTTCTTTGATTCCAAGCTATTCTGTGAGCAACTGTTCTTTTTCATGCTTGACCTGCACCCTCTCTTATTCAAACTTGGCTTAAAGGTCCTCCTTCTCCTTTTGTGCAACCTGACATTGATCTACCATTTATTCATGGGATTGTTTCAAGGTTGTTGTGGCTTGTTATTTCTCTTCTTGCGCTTGACAAAGGTGAGCTTCGGTCATGTCAGCTATTCTGCGGAGTTGGGCAGACTCATCTTCCAACTTTGGTTCTTCTGATGGCGGGGGCGCAGTGGATACTACACGACTGGATTGAAGGGCTTGTTGTACCCCTCTGAGTTCAAACTTGATTATATCGTACATCTCCTCTTTCTTGGCTTCATGTTTCTACAAGATGTCCTATGAGGCATCTGCTACAACTGCGATGATGAAGTCGAAGTCATCTACAGTGGACACCGTCTGCATCTTAGTCAAGGTGGTTCTGGATTTCTTTCAGGAAGTGGGTTTTGTGGGAGAAACCTTCCTTTTCTTCAAGGGATCAGCCTCATCAACAGGATCCCTAGGCACTGTTACTTTGCCCTGCTTCTATTGATCTTCTTTTCCATTTGTCTCTTCTACTTCTTCATCAACCCCTCGGCCATGTGATACTGAAGCAGTTTCTTCCGATGTGCTGCTCAAGTTTTGGACCTCTTCGGTCTTCTTCCTTCTATTGGTTCTAGGAGTATCCTTTGCTTCATGAGTGGTCTCAGGGCTTACGATTAGTTCAGGGTCTAAAATTTCTATGGGGTCAGCAGGGATGAGGAGCGCTGCATACCAGTACTTGGTTATCTCTTCGAGGTCCTCCTCTATGAGCTTGTAGTATGACTGGAGCTCTTCTGTATGCTCATCTACGCAGGTAGTGATATAAATGAAGTGTCGATCTGCACAGAACTTCATCAGGGGTCGAAATCAATGCAGGGTGTTTGGCATCATGAGAGGGAAATCTTCGATAGCCCTCTTCATTTGGATATAATATGTATGAAATACCACGTTCGACTGCCACTGTTTTCCCATATCGGTCGAGTACCAGAGCGTGGTGAAATTTGAAGCAAGCAAATTGAATGGATAAATTTTCGAGAATGTCACACCTTCCAGTATTTCCCAAGTAATAAATGTGATGAGGATCAGGAGCCAACTAAATTGGAACTCGTAGCCTTGATCCTGAGCTTCACAATAGTCTAATTCCAGGTGGTTGACCAAGTACTTCACCCAGTTCATCTGGAGTCCTTATACACATTTCCCGGTGAGGTCAACAACGAATCCTGTGACCTGTGTTGGTATTTTCTTTTGTATGATATTTCATGCGATCAACTAGCAGGCTAGGTGCACTGTGCCATTCTGGGTGGAAGCTACCTTGTAGCCTCGCGTTCCCTTTTCTACATTGCCATATGTGTCTTCGATATTCTGTGCCAATGCGCGATCTATAGCCTTTCCTGGGTAGAAGTCCTGCGTGTTGGGTCCCTGCATGCTCAATCTGGTGATCCTATGGATCAACATCGGATCGACTGTGCTGCGTCGGTCTAGCCATAGGTAGCCACCATGGTAACATGATTGAAGTATATTAACACACGTGTTACCCTCCTGGTGCCTTCCAGAGTGTGGAATCTTCATTACATTCAAGAGGGTGGACTGTGCGAGGTTCATAATCCATGGCTGGGGGATTATTTTTGAGTTCTTCCCCTTCATCCTTGGTCGAGTATTTGTAAGTAGCGAGCATACTATGGTTCTTGCGGTCTCCTAGGTTGAAGTCATTGAACTTCAACATTGTGATCTTATCCTGCTGCATTCTAACTACACGTATCCCCTTCGGGAGGTATGCAGTAACCATGGTGTAATCAAATTCCCTCGGGACACTGTCACGACTCATGACACCGGCCATAGGCGAGATGTAGTCAGGTAAGATAGTCAGGATTAACTTTGCATTTTCTAGGTCATATTTGTGCTTGGTTCTCTTCTCTACTGTCGATTGGGATGGTCCGGATCCGCGAGTAGTCGACGAAGAGGCTTGCACTCCTTTCATCAATGACACTTGAATACCTACGGACATTTATTTCTCAGCCATGAGATCGATGAGAACTTCTTCGACGGATTTCTCTGCGGCGCTAAGCTCATCTGAAATGCACTCTTATATCAGATAACTTGGGTGGATGAATGAGTGCATAATGCAATGGAACAAGTTTCTATCTCAATAAACACAACACGGTAGCAATGATTTGGCTTGGATATAATTCGCAAAAGTGTTCTCGGTGCAACAATCGATAGACTAAGTAGACATGATGTAATAGATTTCTCCAACAAATGAGAGGCCTTCATTAATGCAATTCTATTTGTTGTGGAGCGGTCCCAATGTTATGATGGTGAGTCTTTGGGCCATTACTGTTGTTCTAACTGTTTGAGTCATCGGGATAACAATTATAATGATTTCAATGGCTATATCGCTTTTCCGTGACGAAGTGTCATGTTGCACTATTCTAATATCCCGACGAAGTTTCAGTCTTGCAAACCTTCCCTCTGCGAAGTCCCCTTTGGAACCTTCTGTAACTTTTCTATCTTTTCTCTCTTCTTACTAAGCTTTCTAGCCTTCTTTCCGGTGATCTTTGTCTTGGTATTCCTCTTTTAATTCTGATTCTTATCTCCTTTTGGCATATTAACTTCACACTGTTGAGATTCTTTCATAGGGTCAGAGAGTAATATGTCTTCTCTATCTAGGGTAGGTGCTTCATTCTTCTATGATTCTTCTTGTGTTCTTTCAACTTCGACATTCAAGTTTCTTCTTCTAAGTAGCTTCGATCTGTTCTCATGTTCCTCAATCAAGTGTGATACCTCCTAGTAATGAAATATTTTAATTCTTGCTTCTTCTTCTCTAAGACTTCCTCTTCTTTTCTTATGGCCTAATCCTTTTCAATCCAAGGTTTTCCTAGTAATATAGCAAATGGGGTGTTGTTCTCAATAAATTTAACAATCTCAAAATCTTCCTCGGTCGAAGTTCCATGAGCACTCATAGATATCTTGGTGAGTCTTCCACATAGGGTTATAATCTTTCCTCTAAATAATCATATTCCTCCCAATGAAGGAATCATAGTAGGCTTTCCTAAAGTTTCCCAAGTTATTTCTGTCATGATATTTACCTGTGTTTCTTCATCCATAACAGAGTCAATGTCGAAGTCTCCTATTCTTGCTTCTATGCATTATTTTTCTTTGAAGATCTCTGATAAGTTGATATTTATATGATCATTTAGGGTTTCTTTCATTAGTAGCAATACATCCTCTAATTGTTTCTGGGGTTCTTCCATGGTCTCAGTTTCATGACCTTCCTCAGGGTTTTCTTGTCTCATATTCATTCTTTCAAGCTTAGCAATCATTCTAGGGAAATATAAAACTTCATGATCCATAGCTTTACAACAAAGACAAATAGGTCTTCTACTAGGGCATTCCTTAGAAAGATGTCCCGGTCTTCTGCAAATGTAAAAAAGGGTTAGTCTTTTTTTTCTTTGAAAGTATCCCCAACCTTTCTTGTACTGCACACTAGGATCATAGTAGCTAACCTGCAAAAATTCTTTCTAGGATCTTGCATCCATTTGTTAGTTCAAACATTCTTTCTATGCATAGGAATAACATATCTTTCACTATTTTTGTTAGATCTACTCATATCAAACCTTCTTTCATCTAGTTGTGCCCTACTTTTCAAGCTAGGACAAAATTTATCAAACATACCTAGATCCATACTTTTGAAACAAAAATTTCCACTTATCTTACCTTTTCAATCAAAACTTTTCACTGTTCTTACCTACAAAGCTTTAGGATCTTATCTCTTTAACCAAAACTTCTTACTTTACTTTTATCATAGCACAAAGCTTTCAGGTCTTACCTCTTTTCTTCAGATCTGACTCTTCTTCTTGGCACCGAGCTTCACGGGTCAAGTAGAATACTATGCACTAGGGAAAAAGATCTACTCACGAAGCTTTCTCTTTTCTTTAGTTCCCAACAATCACAGTTTCAAGTCCCGACAATGGAACCATTTGTTGGCACAGGGGTAGACCCAGGGTTCAACGCTTACAACAATGTACCAAAAAAACCCTAACTACTGGCCCTTTCAGCAACACTTGTGAAGCAGATGAAGTCTCACCTGAGGTAGAGGCAGGGGCGGTTGCAGGACTCAGGTGTCTGCAACCTTAGCTGGGACACATATCTGTTATTGCAACACCTTAACATAGGACTTAGTAGTTATATTTCATTAATATTCAGTCTTAGTTTACAGTGTAGCTAAACCCTAATAATAGATCAGTGCAGTATTCACACATATCCAATAGATTCAAGCACTAAGCATACCAACATAGATCAGATCTGACATTCATTCACATTATTCAGCACTAAGCTACCATATTAGATTCTTCTAATCATATATCAGTGCACTAAGAATTTAACCACGTAATCAAGAGAACAACCATAAAGCACAAAGTAACCACAACACAAGATATATGTGGTTCACCCCCACCCGGGGCTACGTCCACCAACTCTTCTTATTTATTTCTTTCTGTCAATATTCTATATGCACAGAGCCAAGATATCTTACTCCACAAAGGACAAGAGATCTACGCGCACTTCGCTAGATCCTCCTTCCCTGAGTTACAACACAAAGCTTCTTCATAGTTTCTTGCAATCACTTGCACTTAGCTCTACAAGTTCTCAACATAGCATGCACAAAGCACTTACAAGTTGCACTTAGCACAATGTCTATCCTCTCTTCGATCACATAGATCCAACTAACTCACTGACTGACTACTTTCTACATCGCCTATCTTTCTATTTATACATTAAAAATAGGGCCTAACCATGGGTAAACCCATGGGCTGACATCCCCATACCCGTTACATAAGCCCAAAACCCAAAAATCCCTAAAAAGGGGCCGAGATCCTACGATCTTTGCTTCAACTTGCGCTCCACCTTCGACAACCTGTCGAAGTCCCAAAAGTAGGTCAAACATGACCAAGGATCCTCAAAACTTGGTCAAGGGCCAACACTTGTCATCCTTGAAATATTTCATGATAAAGAGGGTGTTGATATCAAATGTAATGAACCAAATACTTAAAATATCATAACATAACAAAATTACACACCATATACAAAATGTGGGTGTGGAGAAAAACTCCAAGATAGATAAGTTACACAATAACTCCTTAAAGAATAGGGAAACACCCTCCAAATAACCAAATACATGTATACATCACAATTCACATGTCACAATAATGAATACATGATATATATATTCACACTTGCACATGAGGCCACTTTACTACAAGTTCAACCCTATTACATATATATTTACACATTACATGTACATTTAGGCCCATATATGGTCCCTCTTTGGGTAATATCATATACATATATCCCTATATAATCTCCCCTTGGGTCATAACACATTGATATCATGGGTCCATTCCCACATCCATCTATCAAGAAGGCAAGGTACGTGCTTAAATTTTTGGATGATTACTCATGCTATACTTGGGTATTTTTTCTCAGGCAGAAGTTCTAGGTATTTGAACATCTCAAAGAGTTCAAAGCACTTGTTGAGACTCAATCAGGGAGAAAGATAAAATCCCTCCATACAAATAATGAGGGGGAATATGTAAACTAATATGTTCATAACCTTTGTCTTAAGGTTGGGATACATTTTCAATACACAATACCATATACTTTGTAGCAAAATGGGGTTGTTGAGTGGAAAAATAGATCTCTCAAAGAGATGGCCAGTTGCATGTTACATGCAAAGGTACTTCCTCCCAAGCTTTCGGCTGAGGCACTTAAATATGCCAATCACATTCAAAATATATCCCCTCACATATTTTTTAAGGATAGGACTCCTTTCAAGGCTTGGAGTGACAACAAACCAGAAGTCACCCACTTCCATATCTTTGGATCATGAACATGGGCCCGCATTCCCTCTAAGATGAGAAAAGAATTAGATCCACAAAGCTACCCATGAATATTTGTTGGTAATCCAAATGGTGTGAAGGGATACAAATTACTTGAACCCTCTATAGACCAACTCCTCATTGATCGCAGTTTCCAGTTCGAGGAAAGTCCCTCACATGCTCCACATGATCCACATGCAAAGGCTTTTGTACTTCCACCAATTGTGGATGGTGATTCCACACATTTGGATCACACCATAGATTTGAGTTCCAATATGGAGTTAGAGTATTTAGAGGATATATATGCATAGTTAGAGAATTCATATGTAGAGTCAATACATGCAGATGAGGAGCTAGAGCAGAAGCCCAAGTGGGCACAGTCCACACTTTAATATGCAGGAGACCTTATTGGGGATCCAATGGATTCGAGGAAGACCAAATATTAGTATGAGGATCCTCCTCATGTACTCAATTCCACAAAACCCATGATGCCTATACATTATTATATGGTTCAGTCTTCAGACCCACAAAACTACAAATAGGCTACAGGGAACCCCTTTTGGGAAGAATCCAAGAAAGAGGAGTACAACTCTCTCCTTGAGGACCAGACTTGGGATATGGTTCTGCTTCCTTCAAACATGAATATTTTCATATGAAAATGGGTCTACAGGACCAAAAAGGTAATGAAAGGACAGGTGAGAGGACACAAGGTAAGACTAGTTACCAAGGGATTTTAACAGATCCATGGGATCGACTATGATGAGACTTTTGCTCCAGTAGAAAAGTTAGATTCTAATAGGTTGGCCCTTGCCATTGGAGTATCCAGGAAATGGAAAGTAAATCATATGGACATGAAGAATTATTTTCTTCATGGGGATCTCTTAGAGTATATTTATATGGAGAAACCACCTGGATTCACACATAGTTCATCTTTAGTGTGTCGACTCAATAATTCGCTCTATGGCCTCAAGTAGGTTCCTAGAGCATGGTACAAAAAGATGGAATCCTTATTGCTCTCCAAGAATTTTTTTAGATGCAAATATGATCCAAATGTCTACATGTTGAGGACCATTGACTCACTTCTGATCCTATTTTTGTATGTGGATGATCTTTTGATCACTGGTAGCTCAATTTCAGTGATTTCCTTGGTCAATGGAATTCTTCATGACTGGTTTTCGATGATGGACATGGTTCCACTCTATTTCTTTTTTGGTCTTGATATCATCCAGGATGCTTCAAGAATCTAGCTATCTTAGGATAAGTATTCTCAAGATCTCATGGGGATATTCCACATGAAAAAATACAAGTCTGCACCTTCACCTTTCTTATCTGAGGTTAGACTTGAGGATGGTTAGGATACACCGATGGTGGACAACACCTTGTATCAACAACTTGTGGGGAGCCTTCTGTATCTCACCCACACCTGACCATATCTATCATATGTAGTAGGGTTAGTCTCCAGGTACATGTAGGAGTCACATGAGTTACACTGGAAGGCTTCCAAGCACATCCTCAGATATGTTCAAAGAACCATCAATTATGGGATCCACTATGCAATAGGATGCTAGTTGGATATTATAGGCTTCACCAATTCTGACTGGGCTACTGATGGTATCAATCACAATTCCACCTCCGGGCACATGTTGAGTTTGGAGTCCGACGCAATCTGTTGGTCGAGCAAAAAATATTCAATCATTTCTCTATCTTCAGCAAAGTCCAAGTACAGGGTAGAAACCAACATCACCATCCAGAAACTGTGGCTTCAGAACTTCCTTACCGAGCTTGGAATTTAGTTCCACTGTCCAACTGTGATATGGTGTGACAACCAGAGTTCACAAATTTTGTCGAGATCTATATTGAGACAATGAAAAAAACATATTGAGATGCATATGCATTTTATCAGGGATTTGGTTCATGATAGGGTCATCAATTTTCATTACTTACATTCCACCAAGAAGACTACCAAAATCTTCACCAAGACTTTCAATGAGAAAAAATTCCATAGTTTGTGTAATCATCTTGGAGTGAAGGACAAAGTTTCCTAGCAACTGTCTTTCTCTTCTTTTGATACATTGTATTTTGAGGGGTTTTTTCCTATGAGGTTTTCCCTCTTTCCTCACTTTATTTCAGTATTCATTAGTTGTATTGTTCATGGGTACCTAACATGACATATGTTATCGGGGCCCATTCATTATGTATACTCCCTACTATTGTTTAAGGGGGGTGTTGGAGATATTACACACACCTATGATTTTCTTTTTATTTTATTTTCCTAAGTTTATTTGGATATGTTAAGGGTCCCTTAGTATGAGATATTCTCCTCTCATTGATATTATTCTCCCCTAGATAAGGGTTCCACATAACCTGCAGTCAATTATTAGTTACCGTTCAGTTAGACTAGTTGAGTGAAGTGTTGCATGCCAACATTGGTTTTATCACCAAGTGTTGCATGCTAACCTTAGGATCATCACCAATAATTCACAATTGCATTGAGATCATCATTAGTAAGGCACATTTAATATGTGTGAGTTATATCCTCCTAATTTCACTTCGGTTTGGCTAGTTAACTGATGACCGCATGGCCAATTAATTAGGACTAGGTGGTAGTTGACTCCAGTGACTGCTAGTGTGTGTCAGATCTCTCTAGAACAATCATAATATGCATTAGTTGACTACTACAATGAATTAGTTGTGTGATACATATTATATCACTTGTATTGTATCATTTCTCTCATTTGGTTAATATACATTCTTTCATTCTTTCCTCCATTTTTGTCTCTTCTCTTCACACCATTGCATGTTGTGTATGCTTCATTGTTAGCTAGATATTTTGTGCAGGTATCTCAGAAAATATATAATAGGAACATCAGAGTTGAATGATTTACATATGCATCTTGAAGATATGTTAAGTAAGGGGTATATACACTTAAGTGTGTCACCTTTGGGTGCCCCAGTTCTTTTTGTGAAGAAGAAATATGGAACCTTAAGGTTGTGTATTGATTTTAGACCATTGAATAAGGTCACCATAAAGAACAAATATCCTTTTCCAAGGATTGATGACTTATTTGATCCCCTGAAAGGTGCAAGAATATTTTTCAAGATTGACGTGAGATTAGGTTATCATCAAGTGAGGATAAATGAAGAAGATATCATCAAGAAAACATTTAGGAAAAGATACATGAAATGACCCAACTATTTTTATGTGTATGATGAATGGAGTGATCAAGGAATACCTAGACAATTTTGTAATTGTGTTTATAGATGATATACTCATCTAATCTAAGTCAAAGGAGGAAGATGAGCAACATTAAATAATGGTGTTAAAAATTTTAAGAGAGCATAAATTGTCTTCCAAGCTAAGTGCATATTTTATTAGAAGAAGATTCACTACTTGGGGCATATAATTTCAATAGAAGGGATAACAGTTGATCCCAAGAAGATAAAGGCCACTAGAGGATGGAAAACACCAAGAATTTCTATGGAGGTTAGCTCATTCATGGGTCTTTCTGGTTATTATCGAAGATTCATAAAAGTGTTCTCAAATATTGCAATCCCAATCACTTCTTTGCAAAATAAGGGAGTGAAATTCGAGTGGACTTACAAGTGTGAAGAGAGTTTTCAACAGCTGAAATTCATATTGACCATTGTGCCAATATTCAAGACTGCATATATGGATGAATATTTTGTTGTGTGCAATTATGCATGCAATGAAGAGCTTGGTGGATTCCTCACAAAAAAAGATCATGCGGTATGCTATGAGTCCTAAAAATTAAAAGAGCATGAAGAGAAATATGCTACCCATGATCTAGAGTTAGTAGCCATTATTCATGCATTGAAAATGTGGATAAATTACCTCACGGGGAGGAAATTTGAGCTAGATACAGACCATTGTGGTATGAAATATTTGTTTGGACAACCCACATTAAATTCTAGACAAACTATATGGCTTGAATTTCTGAGTGAATATGGCTTTGAGATTAAGCACATCAAAGGAAAATAAAATCAAGTGGTTGATGAAATATGCAGGAGAGCACATGAGATGCATAATGCAACCATCAACATGTATATGAATGATATGAAAGACAAAATTATTGCAACAAAAAATTCAGATCAACATTATTTGAAAATAAAAGAAACATTACAACAAGAATGTTTCAAAAGGAATTTAAAGAGTTTGATCTAAAAGAATATGGAATTCTCATGTACAAGGACCAAGTATACGTCCCAAATTCCAATGAGCTGAAAAATAAAGTGATGAGGGAAATGGACAATGTGTCATATTTTAAGCACCCATGATATCATACAACAATTTCAACTATAAGAAGCCATACTTTTGGCTAGGAATGAAGAAAGAAGTGGCTAATTACATAGTTGTATGTCTAGAGTTCCAAAAGGTGAAGACCAAACATAGACATCTAGTGGGGATGTTATAGCCATTTCCCATTCTAGAATGGAAGTGGGAAGTAGTCACAATGGAGTTTATTACTAAGCTTCCAAAAAAAGTGAAGAAACATGATTCCATCATGGTGGTGGTGGATAAATTAACTAAGACAACACATTTTATTCCTATGAAGACAACAAAAAAGGCAACAAATATTGCAAAAATCTACATGAAAGAAGTTGTCAAGATACATGGAGTGTCCAAGGAAATTTTTTCAGACAAAAGCCCAAAGTTTACATCCAATTTTAAGGGTTTTGGGACAAGTCTAAATATTAGTGCACCATATCACCCAAAGTCAGATGTGAAAATAGAGAGGACTAACATAATCATTGAAGGCATTCTCAGAATGTATGTGATGGACCAACCATCAAAGTGGGAGGATTATATTCATTTAGTTGAATTCATTTACAATAATGGGTATCAAGCCTCATTAAAAAGGAGCCTGTTTGAAGCATTGTATGGAAGGAAGTGTAACACACCAGTGAGTTGGGATAATCCAACAGATAGATCGATTATTGGGCCAGATTTGTTGAAGGAAATAGAAGAGTAGATGACAAAGATCAAGAAAAAATTAAAGGCTACGTAGGATAGGAAGAAAAGTTATGCAAAAAAGAACACAGTTTTTAGAAATTTCAAAGTGGGTGGACATGTATTTTTAAAAGTGAAAGTGAAGAGAAGTTTGATAAGATTGGAAAGTTTCCCAAAGTTGGAAGCAAGATATTGTTGACCTTTTGAGATCTTAGAAAAGATAGGGCCAATTGAATACATGATCAAATTTTCTACATCCATGAAAGTGCATAATGTATTTCATGTGTCATTATTAAATAAATATGTGTTTTACCCTAACCACATAATTGATTGGACTGTGATCCAAGTGGAACACAAGGGGATTTCTGGATGGAACCAGTGTGCATCCTGGAATGGAAATTCAAAGTGCTTAGGAACAAATCCATATGGATGTTAAAGGTTCAATGGACCTGCTATGGTCCTAAATATTCCACATGGGAGCATGAAGAAACTATGCAGGAGGAATACCCACAATTTTTTGTCCATTTTGAAGAAAACAGAATATAAGAATACAAGGCTCCATTTTGAGCATCTAGAGTTCTATAACCACATCTAAGATTCCTATCCAACTATGATGATGAACTTGATAAAATAATTATACAACCCGATGGACTGAGAGTAGTGAAGGGGGTACATTCCTTGGGTTAGCGGGTTGAGAGAAACAAGAGATTATGGTTGGAACTGCTACTAGAGTTGTAAAATTGCAGAATTTTATTTCTCAATTTTATTGGAACTGTCATCATAGTGTGCTCCGAGGATGGTGAGAAATTATAGGGGAGGGGGAATGTAACATCCCTATTATAATCCCCAATTTAATTAATGCATAATGTAGATATATTGTGTGGCTATGACCAAGCGATGTATATGTGAATTGTATTTCTAAATTTTAATAATAAAATGTGATGTAAGATGCTAGGGGATATTGATAGAGATGGGGGATGATTAGTCCACAATATATGGGATGGTATAAGAGAATGTCTAATAGGGTTGCAAGGGGGAATTACCCATTTCTATTAATTCAACCTACTTCTTGAAAATACTATTGGTATATGAACCTTCTAATTTCTAATTGATTTTCCCCAAAGCCAATTATTGAATGCATGTAAGAGAGTGGGTGTGATAAGTCACATCCAATAGTTATTGGGAGCATGGAAGTTGAGTAAAATTAGTTTGGGAAAGAGTGTAAGTCAAGAAAGTAAGCCAAAGAGAGGAAAATGTGTATGGGAAGTTACAATAGTTTTAGATAGAAAATTTTCTTGCATGAACAACAAGGACTACAAAAGAAGAGCTTGGAGTTGGAGAAACCATGGAGGGAGAATTATGGAGTGTATTTGGAGAAAAATAATGAAGAGACAAACTTTTAGGACTGAAGAGTGAAATCCTGTGTGAGCTTCAATATAACAACAAGTGATTGTTGTTGTGTTTTCTGGTAGTTTTCCTAGAAGTGAGCTCCCTTGAGTTTCCCAGTAGAGAGATTCTTGGTTACATGTTCCAGAGTGACCCTAATAAATGAATGGGATTCCCGATGGACTGAGAAAAATGAAGGGTTACATTACTTGGGTTGGGAAGGTTGAGAGGAAGAGAGATAGTGTAAAATCAAGATAGTTGTAGGAGAATGCTAGTGGGTTGTGGGATTTTTGAGCTATGAGTAGACAATGAGAGACCATCCTCTTTTGTGGATTACTAGCCCTAGCTCGGGGGTGAATTACTATTTATATTTGGAACAATTCTATGCTTGGGTGGAATGACCATCCCAAGCAACTGATTTCACAACTATTTTAACAGATAAGTGTTTTATTTGTTTTATGTGTTATATTTATGAGTTAAATTGTTGTGCATTCACTATGTGTTTAATAATAATTTATATGTTATTGTGTTGAGTTGTTTAAACTACATTCATGTCATTTTTAGCATGTTGTAGATGCATCTAATTAATGGTATCAAACAATGGTTAAATATGTATGTTTTCCTATAGATGGTAAGATACATAATTAGATAGCATAATTTTTTTTCTTTTTATGTGTTTTCCGCATGTAATGGTCCTCAGTTGGGCTAGGGGTCGTTACATCTATGGCATGAAAATAAGAATGTAGCACGTATTTATCCATGGTAAGCTTCAACTATTTAACAATTTGAATAGTCTCACCTTCAATTGGTGTTCTTTGGATATGTTTTGTAGGAACTTTCAATATTTTATCCAAGTTAATATTGATGAAATTATGTTGGAAACTATGGTTAATAGAAACAATCACCTTCTCTTGTTGAATACATCCATGAAACTGTAATATATAGTTTCCACATGAAAATTAGCCCTTGGTGTCCCTTTATCATTTTTATTAGCATGAGACCATTTATCTAAAATATTTTTTTCAAATACTTCATCTGAAAGTTATACCATCTTATCATAGTCAATAAACTTCCAACATTGGAAATAATCAATTTTAAAACCTACGTTAAATTTTCATTGATTTCCCCGTATTGACTTCATTTATTTTATGTATTCTTCAATAGTACGATTATCATCTTTTCCTGAAAAATAAAACATCTTTCTTGAAAGAAATATTCAACAAAAGCTAAGGTTTATAAGAAAATCATTCACTTTTCAATGGATCTCCTTAAGGAGGCTAAATTAAAATGGGTATAATTGCATCTATACTTCTCTAATTGGTTGTTATGACCACAATTGTGAAATTCCACAGACACTTTGCATCTATTGCCACTAGTTTGAATGAAATCAAAACACTCTATAAAAATATATCTAATCTTAAAATCACCCAGCTATCCCCAAAAAAAATATATATATAAAAATATAAAAAAAATAAAAATAATAAAATAATAAATAATAAAAAAACACACCTAAAATAATTGATGTTAAATTAATGATATCTCCACTTTCTTGTCTTCGATTCATACAATTTTTTTTGAAACTAGGTATTTTTTCGTGAGGAACTCATATATGTTGGAGTAATGTGAGGGGGGTGAATCAATATGAGAAAAATTAGTACTTTTAATCACAATATAAAACCTCCAATAATGTTCATTAGTTTCTCATTATCATTCAATATATCAACAACACCATAATTCAATGCATAAAGATCACATAAACATAGTACACCAGAATTTTACGTGGAAACCCAATGCGGGAAAAAATCATGAAATGATTTTCTTATTTATCAAAGAGTACATTCATTGGAAGCACAAACTTTTTATTTCTCCAGCTACAACTGGAAGGAGGCTACAACTAGAAGGAGGCTCCAACCCCCTATTTACAAGCTGCAACCTAAAGTAAGCTCCAACTCCCTAATTTACCCGCTCCAACTGGAAGGAGGATACAACTCCCTTTCCTTGCCCCATCCAACCACCTTGAAAAATAAATGTAGACCAACATGTCACTACATATGTCTCTGTAAATATTAACCTATTGTTCCTTATGTTTCTGATACTTCTGTTGTTGCTACAAATTTCAACATCTCATCAAGACTACAAACACACATACTTCATACCAAGATCCACAAGAGAGTTATCCAAATCAAATGCTTATGAATCACTAAGAAATATATGTTCTTGGTTTCTTCATAATTGACACCCTAACATACACAGGAAGACATACCTTCAATCTATAGATGACATGGTGGATTAGATCTATGATATTCTGTTGTATTCTTCATAGATCTGCGACCTGTACACTGTCTGCTCGTGGATGTCCACACTTTTCCCTTCTGCAACTCATATATTACCTTAGAGACACTATCGTAGTAACTTTGTTTCCTTCATCTCAATGCCTCAGATCTACCAATCTATATTCACACACAAATATTCAATTGACTCTTTATATTTAAAAAATGCAGGGATTTCCGAGAGTCATAAATTTTGACTCGGTTATCCAATTGGGATGAAATTTTATAGGGATTTGCATCTCAAAGAGTTCAATACTGTGTCGATCTAATCTATCAAATAGGAATCCTTTTTGACATTTTTCGGGAGCCAAATTCCTTAATATGATGCCTCAAATTCAAGTTTTAGTGTTTTTTGTGGTTTTTTTTTTTTTAATTATCAGTTGTCTCTTCATTTATGCATGTAATCAGAAAAGCAAGTTGACAAATAGTGTCACTCTAGTTAGTTCTAACTTATTGGTCAGTTTTATATTCATCCAAGAATTTTCTAAAATCAACTGGTTTTTTTCTTTGAGACTTTACCTTTTTCCTAAATTAGGGCTAACTCATAATGTCTGTTTAATGACATGCAACTGACATGCACCTTGTTAACTTCACATGCAACTTGTTAACTTCTTGTTCAAGGGTTGACGTCATGACAACCAATCTTTCAACAATTCAATGGCAACCAATATCTAACAACTAATATTTCAACAATATCTCTAACTTGTTCCTTCAAATTTTGCAAATAAATTTTCAAAATTCAAGCTAAAGGTTGTTGTCCTCTTTTACCCTTAAAAAAATATGCAAAAAATAAAAAAACATCTTCCCCTTGTTTGGCTTAAGAAACAACTTTGATACCAATTTTTGTGTACCTAATATTTGAATATAAAATCACAGACATGATGCAAAGGATAATATATAAATTCTCTACTCTTTATTAATATTAAAACCCTTAAGGTAGGACACCACCTTACAATTGATCATTTTATGGAAAGAATCCACCCTAGTTCACTTTTATATTTGAGGGGGGAACCTCCTAATGAGATAAGCTCCAATTAGATTAATATTTCAAACCCCTCATAAGGAGGACTCCATCCTTTTTTACAACTAATTGAGAAACCCTAATCATAAAAACTTGCTAACTACCCGGTGGACCTTCTTTAATTAGGCCCCATTACATTTATTCAATACTATTGTATTAGGCATTATTTAATAAATTCAAGCATAATGGGTCTATTCCACCTTACATTGAATGGCCTCCACTATTATTAATCTATTATGGTCCCTTCGCCCCTCCATTACACACCTAGGGAGGATCCCAACAATTTCAAAGCTTCATGAATTCTATTTTCAAACCCTTACTCAAACAAAAAATTGCCAGTGTTTTTTGATGATATATTAATAAACAACAAATCTTGGGAAAAGAATGTACAACATGTTGACATGGTCTTAAAAATAATGAAGGATAAAAACCCATATGAAAAACCTTCCAAGTGTGCCTTGGGTAAGTGGAATATTTGGGTCATATTGTATCTCACGAGGGCATCAAAGTGGACCATAACAAAATCAAATCTACAGTGGAATGGCCAATTCACAAAACCTTAAATAATATTATAGGATTCTTAGGATCGATAGGATATTACCACAAATTTTTCAACATCCATGGTCGAATATCAACACCTCTAACAATATTATTGAAAAAGGAGGCATTTTCTTGAACTCAAGAGACAATGCAAGATTTTGAAAAACTTAAGGAGGATATGCATGAAAATCCTATCCTGACTACACATGACTTCACAAAAACATTTATTGTGGAGTGTGATGGATCAAGACAGGGAAAAATTGGCATAGTTTTAATGCAAGAAGGAAGGCCACTTACCTTTGAAAACTGCCAACTTAAAGGAAGGAACTTACTCAAACCCATTTATGAGAAAGAAATATTGTCCATACTACATGTAGTTAAGCAATGACACCCCTACATAATAGGAAGACACTTCAAGGTAAACACATCATAATAGTCTGGAACACTTCTTGGAACAAAGGTTTCCTTTAGAAGAGGAACAAAAATGGGTTACAATGATGCTTAGTTATGACTTAGAAATTAACTTAGAAAAAGGGAAACAAAAAGTGGTGGCAGATGCACTTTCAAGTAAATAAGAAAACACTAAGGCCTTACTTTGTGATATTTCTACTCTACAAGATGATGGGGTGGAAGAAACAATGACAGAATGGAAGCAAGAGTAAAAGGCATTGAATCTCATTCAACAACTACAATAATACCCTAGTGCATCAAAAACATTGTATGGAAGAATGATTCACTCTGGTATAAGGATCGCCCATACTTATGTAAGAATTACCAAGTCAAACAAAATGTCCTTTTGGAACTACAGACCTCTCCTATCAGGGGATACTCAATATTTTTGAAAACTTATGATATGATCAAGATAAAAAAAAAAATTGGGAAGGTCTTAAAACTGATGTTCAAAATTTTGTAGCGGGATGTTTGGTTTTCCAAAAAAACAAAGGAGAGACAATCAAGACCCCATGTCTTATAGAACTACTACCCATACCAAGTCAATGTTGGAAGAGGTATCAATGAATTTTATTACAAGTCTACTAAATTCTAAAGGAGAGAATGTNGGGATGTTTGGTTTTCCAAAAAAACAAAGGAGAGACAATCAAGACCCCATGTCTTATAGAACTACTACCCATACCAAGTCAATGTTGGAAGAGGTATCAATGAATTTTATTACAAGTCTACTAAATTCTAAAGGAGAGAATGTCATCATGGTGGTGGTGAATTGACTCAAAAAGTATGCCTAATTTTTCTCTCTTTTTCATCCTTTTAAATAAAGCGTAGCAACTGCAACATCCATGGAAACAATCTAGAAGTTACATGGAAATTCCAATATTATTGTAGTGATAGAGATCCAATTTTCATGGGTGATTTTTGGACTAACTTGCTTTCTTGTTTGGGCACTCAATTGGCTCATAAATCATCTTATCGTCCTCAATATGATGGACAAATTGTTATTGTGAATAAGTATCTAGAATGCTATCTCCATTTCTTTGTATATGAAAAATAGATATAATGGGTCAAGTGGTTATAGCTTAGCATAATGGTGGTACAACACTTTCATACTTCATTCAAAATGTCCTTACTTATGACACTCTATGGGTATAATCTTCCATTAGTCACATCACCCTTGAGAGGGAAAGTTAAGGCTCAAGTAATGGAGGATCACATAGAATATCAACAAGAGGTTCTCCAACTATTGAAGGAAAAATGAGTTATAGTACAAAACATGATGAATCAATAAGTTGATCAACATCACAGTTAAAGGAAATTTGAAGTGGGTTATCAAGTATTTCTAACACTACAACCATATAAACAAATGTCCATCAAGAAACAAAAGGAGCACAATAAATTATCAACCAAGTACATGGTCCCTATAAGGTGTTGCAGAGGATTGACAATACAACTTACAAACTATATTTTCCTCCATATTCGCATGTTCATCCGATATTCCATGTTACTTGTTTAAAGAAGGTAATAGGTTAAACATTGTGAAGATGCAGGAGAAAAATAAAATATATAAAGGAAATATGTGTTAAAACAAGAGAGTCAACACGTTTTGATCCCTCTAGGGATCATCGTTAGGCAGAGCACTCGAGAAAGAAAAGAAGCTGATCCAAGTTTAGAATATTTTTCTAGAGATTGATAAAGAAGGGAAAATCATACTAGAACTTGAAACATGAATCAAGCAACTACAAAATTGATCACTTATTGAGTACCTCATCAGGTGGAAGAAATTGACAACAAAAGATGCAAAAAGGGAATATGAGTTCTTCATGAAAAAACATCTACAACTATTCAAGTGTTGATGGTAACACTTGTTTAAAGGGAAGGGGAATGTTAAACCCCATATATTGAGACATTACATTTATATTGTTATATTAACATTGCCATTATTGGTCAGCTAGGGCCTTTGATGGTTAGCTAGGCCCTTTAACTGTAATTGTACCATTTGTCTCTTTTATATACCAAGGAGAACTAGTTCTAGACATCATCTCATCTTGTGAATTTGTTATATTGTAAAAGGATGTTACCCCCTCAAAGAGGCTTATGCATTCACTGTCTTTCATTCTCAAGGCATGGAATTGCTTCTTTCTATTTTCATGCTATGAAAAGTGAAAGGTATTTTTCAAAACAGTTTAAATAGAATCTCATAGATACACTCATCAATAACTTAATATTGTAACATTTCGTTATAGAAGATTCAAAAGTTAGATATTAAAAATTATTTTTTGAATATATAATTAAGTAATCTGCTAAATATCAGAGTAATTTAATAAGTGGACAATTGTTTTTGGGCTTAAAACTCTTCTTTAAATTTGGAAGGAATTTTGTCGGAAGTCATAGTTCCACCTAATTGAAGGGAACTTTGACCATGACACTTTATTCTTATGGATGTGGGACCATTTTAAAACAACCCAAATCATCAAAATTTTGAAGAAATGAGCAAATTAAGGCCAAGCTTTGCCTCACCGAAAAATATTAAACTCGCCAAAAAAAAGTTTGTCTACTTATGAACTCACTCTATAGC
Source organism: Picea sitchensis (assembly GCA_010110895.2). Taxonomy (NCBI): domain Eukaryota; kingdom Viridiplantae; phylum Streptophyta; class Pinopsida; order Pinales; family Pinaceae; genus Picea; species Picea sitchensis. Next base: position 35,099 of record SNQJ01S0050467.1, read on the forward strand.
TATTCATATTTTATGATTTTTTATTTTATTTTTAAATTCTTTGAAGTGTTTCCTATCACTATAAATGCCACTCAATTAGTACTGAAATGGAAAACCATTGTCATTGAGTTAAGAAATTGTGTCCATCATAGTGCTTTATTTACTATGCACAATTATAATGATCTACAAACAAGGTAAATTGATATTTGTATATTTTATTTATTTTTTTATCTTTCTTATAAGTGTTTCCTTTAACTCTAAGTTATATGAAAATACCAAACGAGTTCTAATACCAACTTGATTCGAAATATCAACAAACTTTGATACCAATTCAGCCCGAAAATCCTTAGATTCAAGAAATTGAAGATCGACTTGACTATTTTCAAATAACATTTGAAAACACTTATTTACCAATAAAACTTCATTAACTAATGAATATAATTTGTGGAAAAAATAAGTGCAAAAATGGAGAGAAATAGATCGCTCTTATTAATTTTCAAAATGCCAAAAATTACAAAGAAATGGTCTTTATAAATGTCAAATTATGAATACAACCTTCAAGTCGGCTACTCCAATCCATAAATAGAGGTCACCATTAAAATCCTCGTGAAATTCTATGAAGAATGAGTATAAACTCGACTATATTATGAACAGGTGCCCGAAAATCCCTTTTTGCATGTATAACGAGACTATGGGTCTCATAAATGCCACTATGAACTAATATTTTCATATACAAAACTTTTATACAAATATTACATTACCATCACGACCCTCTCAAAAAATCGAGAAAAATGAGTATAAACATGACTATGTTTGGACAAAGTGCTCAATGGCATGAAAAACGAGACAAACCCAATATAGGAACACCTCTTGCACACAAAACGAGACAAAAATCTGAAATTGGCATGTAATTTTATGCATAAAACATTGTTGGCACACAAATACCTCCCTCGTACTCTATCTAGAGCTTGGTTTATATAGGCGTGGGTGGCCTAACCGGCCCCCTATATTCCCAAGCTTCATTTATTGCACTTGAAATATTATTTGTTTTGTTTGTTATAACAAACATTATATATGGCATATTGGTTAGGTGGATAGAACTAAAACTCAAGAATATTCCATGCAATATTCTCCCATAGCTCATGGGTTCGATTCTCATCCACCCAACTAATTTTATTCTCCCTTAACCATTATTGGCCAATCAGAGAGTGCCACGTGGAACTCTCTAGTTGGTCCACATTCTTGCATAATAAAAATCCTTCCACGTCATATTCCACATGTACTTGTATGGATCTACCACTTGGTTGCCAATTGTACCTGCCACATCATACGTACGGATGACATGTGACACTTTTTTATTGGTCCAAATGGACCCTCAAAAATGCCATTTCTGGGTGACACATGGCAGCCTCTCATGCTGCCATGTCACCATGTTGATTTCATCCTATTAGATGTATGACCTGTACAGACATGCCACGTGGCATCCTACTTTGACTTTTGACATGTTTGACCAAAATTAAGACCGGCCTTAACTTCTTCATACGAACTTCGTTTGAGATAATTTTTGCATAGTTGGAAAGCTGTCACCGAGATCTATGCAATGAAGTCATTTTCAAGAGCATTTAAGATAAATTTTGGAGCATTTTAGATCCTCCTGGATCATTTTTTAGAATTCTAGATCCTCCTGGATCACACCTCCCCACTGAAGAACTTTTGGACCTCCAAAAATATGGATCATTCATAAATAAAGTTAGGATATTTTTGACTCACTTGTTCAGTATCATCCATATTTCTTGCTTGGATAACAAGCACCTGAATCATCACAACCATAATGAATACTTTAACAACACTGTTAACCAAGTTAACAATTCCCTTAAATTCACAAACTCGTTTATTCATTGTTGCAAATACTAACCATACTCCACTAACTGGTAATAAACTGAACAACAAAACTGAATATACAAATGCGAAAAAGAATAAGCCATCAACATATTTTCCCTTCTTAATAGGAAAAACATCAACCAAAGGACATGTTCTGCTTTCAACTGTAGGTTGTAAATTTGGATCCTGGATACTAGCATTAATTAACATGTGCTTTGTAGTGACAACTGTCAAATTCGTCTTCATCTAATGAGGTCTCACAATGAACTCAATCACATCCTTGAAAAGATGATACTTATTCTATTCCCTATAGAAAATGGCCTTCCTATCAGACAAGTGTGGACTTCCCAAAACCATCCCACATATTTCAAGTGGAACCACATCTAACTCTACCTCATCAATGAAACTAGATGTGATCACAAACCATAACTTGCATTTCTTAGTTATATGTACATGAGCATTATCACAAATCCAATCCAAAGGATATGGTCTCAGATGAGGCCTAGTTTCTAATCCCAAATTATGAACAACTTGCTCTGAAATAAGATTCACTTGTGATCCACTATCAACAAGTGTATCAATCTTAGTGTGCTTTGAGATAACTCGTAAATGAAACAATTATTTTCTTTGCCTTCCATTGGGGATTACATTTTCCTTTGCAGAATAAGTACACAAACTGAAACTTGCAAAAAAATATTTACCTTTGATGCCCATAGTTGTAACCTGGGTTTCATCCTCAGAATCTGATCCAAGATCTTGAACTATGGTCATGGCATTCTCTTTACCCTTTCTAGGCTGGGCCCACTTCAGTTTCAATTATGGATGCAACTTCCAACAATACTTCTCATCATGTCCTTTAGGCTTCTTCTCTTCATCCTTCTTCACTATACTTGTCTTCTTACTCTTCCTTTTTTCCTTTGACTGCTCCTTGAATGGATGTTGATCCTTTGACACATCCTCAACAACATTTTTTCCTTTGTTGGCTTCAATATGAGTATCTTGTACTGATAATTCGTCAATATTAGTAGGATTAAACTTCAATATAGTATGGCGAAGATATGAGTGCATACCACCAATATATTTTAGAAGAGCTTCAAGGGTATGCAATGGAATTCCCAAAGACAATGCCTTCCTCTTAAATTCATGTGTATAAGCTTGAAATTTTTTCCCTTTTCCTTGTCTTAGATGTTGCCAAGCAATCATTGATGTTTGCATGTAAGCTAATGGATAAAAGTTCTTTCTTAATGCAACAGTAAATTCAATCTAGGAAGAAATTATTTTACCATGGTGTATAAGATCAACTTGTGTCCAACTGTCCCACCATATCAAAGTTGTGTCACTCAGGCGAAGAGTATCCAACTGTATATTTACACTGTCTTGTATGATTTTCTATACTTTGCAATACACTTCAATTTGTTTGACCCAATTATCCAACTTCTCTACATTCAACTCTCCATCATAAGTAGAAAAATCAAACTTTACATCTAGCTTTAACAAAGGACAATCATGAGAATGAGAAGACTTCTTAGAATGTTTTTTCCTCTTATGAGAACAACATTCACTTCCATCGGAAGAAGAAGAATATGGTGATGATGATGATGGGTATGAAAGATACCCTCGAGGTTCTTCACCTTCTCATTCTCCTTCATCTTTTACTATTATTTAAACTAGACCACCTTCATTTTGATGAGGAGTTGCTCTCCTTCTTTCTAGGTCTTCCCACAATTCTTTCACCATGGTTGTCATCTTAAGGAACATTTTTCGAAACTCCTTATCAACCTCATAAAGAACATATTCATGCTCCATTTATTTTCTAAGAAATAGTCATCCAATTTCAGGATTAAAGTCTTCAAGCATGTCTTCACCTTGCTTAAATTTAGACCTCATAAGCATTCACTTGCAAACACACGTCAAAACTAGCTCTGATACCACATGATCTGAAAATACCAAATGAGTTTTGATACCAACTTGATTCGAAATATCAACAAACTCTGATACCAATTCAACTCGAAAATCCTTAGATGTCAATTAGTTTATAAATACACATAAATTTCCAACTAGATTCGGGAAATTGAAGATCAACTTTACTATTTGCAAATAACATGTGAAAACACTTATTTATCCATAAAATTTCATTAATTTATGAATATAATTTATAGAAATACTAAGTGTAAAAATGGAGAGAAATAGACCGCTCTTATTAATTCTCAAAATGCCAAAAATTACAATGAAATTGTCTTTACAAATGTCAAATTATGAATACACCCTTCAAGTCAGCTACTCAAACCCAAAAACAGAGGTCACCATTAAAATCCTCAAGAAATTTTGAGAAGGATGAGCATAAACTCGACTATATTCTGAACAGGTGCTCGAAAATCCCTTTTTGCATGTATAACGAGACTATGGGTCTCATACATGTCACTCTGAACTAAGACTTTCATACACAACACATTTATACAAATCTAACATTACCATCATGATCCTCTCGAAAAATCAAGAAAAATGAGTATAAACATGACTATGTTTGGACAAAGTGTTCAATGGAGTGTAAAACGAGACAAATCCAATATAGCAACACCTCTTGCATGAAAAATGAGACACAAATATGAACTTGGCATGGAATTTTATGCAGACCCCATTGCTGGCACAAAAATACCTCCCTCGTACTCTATCTGGAGCTAGGTTTATATAGGCGTGGGTGGCCTAACCGGGCCCCTATATTCTCGGGCTTCATTTGTTACACTTTAAAAATTATTTTTTTTGTTTTTTATAACAAACATTATATATGGCATGTTGGTTAGAAAGATAGAGTTAAGATTTAGGAATATTCTCCCACAGGTCATGGGTCTGATTCTCATCCACCCAAGTAATTTTATTCTCCCTTAGTCATTATTGGCCAATCGGAGAGTGCCACGTGGCACTCTCTAGTTGGTCCACCTGCCTACACAGTCAACATCCTGCCACATCATATGTCACTTATACCTGTATGAATTTTCTACTTGTTTTCCAACCGTACCTACCATGTCATCGTATGGATGCCACGTCATCCATAAAGATGATATATGGCACTTTTTTATAGGTCCAAATGGACCCTCAAAAATGTCATTTCTGGGTGACATGTGGTAGCCTCTCATGCTACGACGTCACCATGATGACATTAACATGAAATCATCCTATCAGATGTACGACCTATACGAACATGCCACATGGTAGCCTACTTTGACTTTTGACTTGTTTGATGAAAACTTTGACCGGCCATAACTTCTTCATACAAACTTCGTTTGACACAATTTTTGTGCCTTTGGAAAGATATAACTGAGCTCTACACAATGAATTCATTTTCAAGAGCATTTGAGAAGATCAATGTTTTTAGCATTTTCGATCCTCCTCGATCATTTTTTAGCATTCTAGATCTTGTTGGATCACTAAGTGTCACTCAATTAATATTAAAATGGAAATTCATTAGCATTGCACTAAGAAATGTTATCCATGGCAGAAGTGGTCACAACACCCCACTTTTACTAACTCTGAAATCCATCATTAACTCTAAATTTTTTGCTCGTGATAACTTTTAAAATTTATTTTCATTATTAATTGTTCAAAATCTTATTTTGATTATGTTGACATGAATTCCAACACATAGACAAAATCATAAACATAGGCTTATATGAATGGGATGTACATGTTGCATCAAGGTTATTACACGAGGTGTCCACTAAATGAATTCCCATTTGTGCATGCGATGTATGAAATTATACTAAAATTTCTATGAGTTAGTGGATTATAAACTATATTTATCCTTTGCAGTTCTAAAGAAAATTGATCTGGATTTTTCTAGGAACTAAATAAAGGCAGAGATATAACAAGGAAATACACATATATATTGCAAGAAACAGATACACTAGTACATTGGACCAATTTTTCGATAATTTATCGATGCATTTGCGTCAAAAAAACGTCGATCTTCCAACGAATGCATCAACGTGAGTTTGTCATTAGAGACATGTCGTACTACTAAAGAACATGAAATCGCCAATATTTCGATTCCATTTACGATGAGACATTCAATTGAATTATCGACACAAATTACGTGTAAATTGTCACAAAATTTTGTCTAATGATCGACAAACATTGGTCGAAAGAGAGACATATATTTTTCGATTGTTTGATATAAGTTGGTCGATCGTTCGATGTATGTTTGTCGCTCTGTTGACATATGTTTGTAAAAATTGCTTGTAAATAGCCACAAAAGTTCATTTGTTGATCAACAAAGATTGGTCAAAAGAGTGACATACGTGTGTTGATCATTTAACATATGTTGGTAAACGTGCAATGTATGTTCGTCAAAAGAGCATGTAAAGAGTAGCAAAGGTTTGTTTAATGATCAACTAACTTTGGTCGAAATATCGACGTACATGGTTTGATAGGTCGATGTCTCGTGTGTCGATCTATCAATGTAATTTTGTCGAAAGAGCATATAAAAAGTAACAAAAGTTCATCTAATGATTGACTAATATTGATTGAAAGATCAACGTGCATGTCTATATACCTCGATTTGTACGTTGCAAGAATGATAAACGTATGTTGAAATATCATCTAGGTTGGTCGAAAGAGGGAGCTACGTTGGTCGATAGAACAATGTACGTTTGTAGAAAAATAATGGAAAATGGCGTTGCAAGTCTGACAAGGTCTGCACAAGATTTAAAAAAAAATATGGTATTGAGGACCTATCTTCGACTATCAACATTGAGAAAGAATTTACAACCTGCCATATGCTCATATTCTAAAGAAGTTTTCAAACATGTTTTTGGCAGTTTAGCATTTGTCAAAAGGGAATTGATACATACCTTCGTAGATCTGTATTAATCTTTTCAATACAACCATGACATGATTATGAGGAGTAAGGGGGGTGTGTTATGGTGATCGCTGGTGGGAACCACCCACTTTATTATATTCGAGGATATGATGATGAGTAAGTGGGACATGCTTTGGTGATGGATATTGGGCATATTGCAGTCACTCTAGTGTCTGCAATCAATCCTAGAAAAAACAGGCATCTATCCACAGAGTGCACAACAACAAAATACTAGTTTAAAACACAAATTAACCATTAACAAACACCACAAGGGATTTACCGCTACAAGAAAAGAAAATTATAAATAAAACTAGTGCATAGAACATAAAATATCAACATTAATAAAAACACAAATTTATTACATCCATTCTAAACCCTTTTCACTTTTTTCTTTCCCCCTTTATATTTTCATTTCTTGGAAGATGAAACGTTCAGACCCTTCAAATTCCCCCAACCATTTCATGTTTTTTTTTCTTAGATATTAACACTGTCCCCTTTTCCAAAATTGTTTTCAAATTGTTTAAGTTAATGATATTTAACGACTTCAAAATACACCCATGCATGTTGTAGCAACTATTTCATCACAGTGTTGTAACAATTGTTACAAAATGTGTTGCAACAACATAAACATGTTGTAAGATATTCATTGTTCATAATTAGACATTGGAGATTATGTGAGATTACAAAGCTATTGCTCAGAAAAGAGAAGGGAAAGGACTTAACTATCCCCAACCAGGGTTTAGAAATATCATTCTTACAACATTATATGTTCTTGTGGAGTCCTTTGTAACGACCCTAATTGAATAAATGATTAAAGATTATTAAGTAAGATTTAATTAAAGGAATAATTGAGGATTAACTAAGTAATAATAATCTAACTGAAGATCACATTTAATGACATGTGACATAAATTTAATAGATCAAAAAAAAAGGGAAATGATATAACAGGGATTGCGTATGCAGTAGAGGGTGGCGTATGCAGGGCGAGGAGCCCAGAAATCCCGAGATGATAAAATATTAATGAAGGGACAAAGGACGGAGGACGGGGGCTGGTTGTGAAGTAAATGTGTGAGTCGGCAGGGAGGAATAAGGGACGGGAAGAGGGGGATGTGCGCACCATTCGAGGGGAGGGGGAATGGATGTTGCAGACTATAATTGTTGAGCCGGATGTATTGGTAGAGATCTATTGTATTCTGTGTGAGCAGAGAGTTCCGCACTATTGTGTTTGGCCGTGAGAAGAGAGCTTCTGGACGGTTGTGTTTTGCCGTGAACAGAGAGCCTCTGGACGGTTGTGTTTTGCTGGGAGCATCGATTTTCTGTGCACTGTTGTATTTTTTGGATTGTTGGCTTACTGTGAGCAAGGAGTAGAGTTCCTGGTTGAGATTTTATCCGGGGAGGCACCGGGTTGCTGGAGGTTTTGGGCACAGAGGGCCAGGATATCCATAGATATCCTGGAGCTAGGTAGTTTTCCTAGTTGGCAGGGAGGACAGTAGTTTTGGGCAGTTATTTTCCTGTTTGTGGCAGGATTGATCTGGTAGCAGGTAGCAGGAAGGCAACAACAAGACACAGAGGCAACAACAATTAGCATCAGAACCAGGTACTTGTTAAGTTATGTATTTATTTCTTTCTGCCATGTAATCGGTNTTCCTGGTTGAGATTTTATCCGGGGAGGCACCGGGTTGCTGGAGGTTTTGGGCACAGAGGGCCAGGATATCCATAGATATCCTGGAGCTAGGTAGTTTTCCTAGTTGGCAGGGAGGACAGTAGTTTTGGGCAGTTATTTTCCTATTTTTGGCAGGATTGATCTAGTAGCAGGTAGCAGGAAGGCAGCAGCAAGGCACAGAGGCAACAACAATTAGCATCAGAACCAGGTAATTGTTAAGTTATGTATTTATTTCTTTCTGCCATGTAGTCAGTATTTGTGGATATATCTAAGTTACTGAAGTTGTTGTTATGCAAATCAATATTATGATAGAAAGTTATTGTTTCAGTTTACTAAATAAAAGGTTGAGGAAACATAATGATGTTTAGAAATATATGGGCATTACATATGGTATCAGAGTGTCTTAGTTCGAAATCTGGGCCTAAGGGCCAAAATCCCAAACAATTAACTCCGGCCACGCTTAACCTATAAGAAACACGTTCAGTTTGACTAAATAGGACTGATACAGTGTGGTATCCAAGTTGTTAAGCACGAAAAGAGAAGTCATAGCTTAATTTTTTTTCCTTGAGCAATGTTGTTAATGAAGTTTCGGGTAGAATAGACACTTGAAACCGATGAAAATGTCGTGGGAAGCTTCTATTGAAGGCTTGAAACTGGTAAGATTCAATGACTACACGAACCATACTAAATAAAATGCAAAAAGACAATTGTGGGACCTTGAAAAGGCCTATTTCACCTCGAACTTACCTAAATGGGGAAACTACCGATGCGCAGTCAGAAAAAGGAAATTTAGTAGACTTGTACTGCACAGGAATAGTGTGAATTATTTTCCTATATTAAGCCTCGATGATTGTAATAATGAACTATAGACCCATATAAATTTCAACCGTTCCAAGAGAGCAATTTTAACACTACGTAATGTTTTGTACAACTAATCGATTTTCCCAAAGAAGAGTTGTATGTTACATGGGAGAACGGATCTGCGTCGTCAGATCTCGGGCGAAATCCCGTCAGCCGTTAGATCTAGAAAAGTTGTGCGGGGTTTAAGCCCTAGCGTGCATAGGAGGAGTCTCGTAAGAGTCATCGGGGTTTTGTTATGTCTGAGAATCGAGACCTTGTGGTTCTCGAAATCCTGAGAACGGATCCTAGCCGTTGATCTCGGTAGGACACGTGTCAGCGTTCTAGAGGCGTCGAGATTTTACCATCAGAGATTTTAGGAGTGTAGAACCATTGCATAATGAAATCGTGATTCGTGATTTTCCGATAGGATCGGAGCCGTCTAAACAGTAGTGACGCGTGTCAGAAGATCCCGAAGAGTCGTGAAATCGGGGTTTCCGGAGACATGAGACTTGTGCAGGTTGAAATCGCGATACGCGATTTCCCGATCGGATCTAGACTGTCCATTGTGCGTGACGCGTGTCAGGAGATCCCGAAGAGTCGTGGATCGAGAAATCGGGGTTTTCGAAGACAAAGAAACCGCGTCGCTGGGAATCACGATCGTCGATATCTCGACAATGACATAAGCGTGGTGGGACCACCAGGGTTAGAGTGGTGGACAGGTGTCGCGCCACGCCGAAATCGCAGATCGAGGTTCGGGAAAACACAAGTCTCGGAACTCATAGGTTTCAGATTCACGAACTCGCGAACTACGATACACCAAGGGAGGACAGGTGTGAAAGGTCAACTCTCGCGAGGGTCAACGCCAAGTACCATCGGGGATTGGGAGTCAGGGATCCGTGAGGACGGAGGATCACAACAGCGCAAGTGTCGATTTCCCGATGGGAAAATTCCTGATAAAAGCAAGGAACACCGATGAGATCTGAGTCGTTCGTTCCGAGGACACGTGGCAATCATATAGCGCCATCGGTGAAAGCTCCACAAGAGAGCTTCATCGGGCATCAGGATATCGGGAGTCCCGGAAACATAGCAACATGGGTTGTGAAATCGCGAAACGCGATTTCACGATAAGCCAAGGGACAATGGGGCCCACGGAAGAGTCAATGGTGGACAAGTGGCATCGGGTATCGGGAATTCCGTAGACACGGGATTCATGCAATGCGATATTGTGATATCTGAAACCCCGATAAGGGATAAGACTGCGGTCACAAGGCGAGGTCGTGTGGACCACAAGCACAACTTAAAGGGATAATGCGCTAGGAGCTCTTCGGGGATCGGGGAATCGGGAATCCTAAGGACGTATGCACGTTGACATCGCAAACACCGAAACCCCAAATCCTGATAGGGTGATACAAGGCCATGGTCACGGAGGCAGGTCATATGGACCAAGCTCGTAACGAAGGGGCTAACAAAGAAAAGAACCCATCGGGAAGGTTAAGAAAAAAAATCCCGATAGGAAGGTATATGGTAATGGTCTTGTGAGCGCGGTCATATAGACCAAGGTATAGCCAGTAGGGGCTAGCTCATAAAAACGAAACTCATCGCAAATCGAGGGTTGGAGAGGTAAGGAAATTGCGACAGAAAAAAGTCCGAAACCCCGAAACCGATACAGAGTCAGGGATAAGTCACGGTAGGTGCAGAGGCCATGACAAGGGAAGATAAGGCCTATGGATTGGGGCATTCGACAGTGAATCCCGAGAATATTTAAAGGGCCGCTTCGGCTCGGATGAGAGGAAATTGAACGATCAGGTATACCCATAAAACCAGATATATTTACACATATAACAACATGCATATGCACAAACGAATAAATTTATAAATATAAATGAAATAAATTAAAAGCAAAATACCAAAATCCGTACAGGGTGGGAATTACAAGAAAATCATTTTGTTTCAAAAGAGGAAATCACCATTCTTTACCACAGCATAAGGAATGTTTATGCAATTTTTGGATTCAAATAACCCCGCATTCTTCATGAAAGTACTGAAACTGTGCACAATTGGCGGACTGAATCGTACCTCTTACCATAGCTGAGGGCGAGCTCCGCAAAGTGTACAGACAGGGGATTGATTCCCAATATTTTAAGGCGACTGGACTCCAGGTCCTGGATCTTGTCAGTGGCCACATCAATGTACTATGTTACTGTGAAACGAACTGGAGCATATACAACAATACCCATCACTAGCAAGGTGCTCAGAACAATGGCAAGGATGTGAGCCATGGCAAAGGAGATTCTGGAAACCTATGAACAGAACAGAGGTAGACCTGTGGTGG
>SNQJ01S0050468.1:0-21821 GCA_010110895.2 Picea sitchensis
CTTATGAGGAAAGCTGCAATTACAAGTTGGAGAGAGGAGAAGAAGGGTGGCGCATCTCTTGAGGAAGACTTTTCTGTATTGGTTGAGTTATCTCTTGAACATTGTATAAGCTATTTATGATAAGGAAGTTTTTGCTGGGTTTTCTTCCCCTAGAGGGTTTCCCAGAATAAATGCCGTGTCTCTTGTGGATGTGTATTTCTCAGTGATCTTGTTCTTATTATGCTCTTATCTTATTGAAATGCAAAGAACTATAATAATGGCATAAACATTAACACCTTAATTGTTCCATTATTTGAAGAGATTGATTTTCTTTTAAGTGATGAGCATGTACAACATATTCATTGCCTTCTTTAGTTAAGTGATATTGATTATGTTCCCTGTAGAAGATTGCTTTGGGATAATAAAAATAAGGGTTGCCTAAGACCATTCCACATTCATTTAGTGGCACCACATCACATGTTACCTCATCCATAAAATTTGATGAAATTGCAAACTTTAAAGTGCATTTCTTTGTTATGTGGAATTTATGATTGTTGCTTATCCATTTGAGTAAGGTTTATGATGTAAATTAGTTATCAATCCCAATTTCTTAACCACTTCCTCTGAAATTAAGTTAGATTGAGATCCACTATCTATCAATGTATCGATCTTAGTATGTTTCATTATGACTCTTAGATGAAACAACTTACTTCTTGAATCAGAACCATCACCAATTTTACTTGTCCAACCAACTGTTGTGATTTTAGTCTCATCACCTGAATCATATCCCAAGTCTGTTGGTTGTGTTGCTGTTGCAACTGTTTGCCTCCCTTTCCTCTCTTTGAACCATTTCAGTCTCTTCTCTAGGTGCAATTACCATCAATGGTCATCATCATGCCCTTCTTTCTTGCAATGCTTGCAAGAGGGATTCTCTTCCTTCATGATTGTTGAACTTGGTTTTGTTAATGTTTATGCCATTATTATAGTTCTTTTCATTTCAATAGATAAGAGCATAATAAGAACAAGATCACTGAGAAATACACATTCACAAGAGACACAACATTTATCCTGGGAAACCCTCTAGGGGAAGAAAACCTAGAAAAACTTCCTTATCATAAATAACTTATACAATGTTCAAGAGATAACTCAAACCAATACAGATAGTCCTCCCCAAGAGATGCGCCACTCTTCTCTCTCTCCAACTGGTAATTGCAGCTTGCCTCATAAGAGAATGAGCAAGTGAGTTGTGTGTTTGAAGTGAGGTGCTAGCTTCTTATTTATACAAGACTGGCACGTGTGAAAGGCCACAACTGGCAGGGCCGACCTCTCACTCTGGGTAGGTAAACCCACCTTTAATTAATTCTGGGTCTTCCATAATAACCGCTGGGGCCGACTTCTTATTTTGCCCTTTGTAATTGTCCGATGACCAATCCGCAAAAGGGGATTTGGTCCTTATACAATTATCGACATGATTAATCCACAATGAGGATTAATCCAATAAAAATAATAATAATAATGACATGATTAATCCACAATGGGGATTTAATCCAATAATAATAAGAATACTCTTCGCAGTTACATTATTTCAACAACTTTCTTTCCATTCCCCTTTCGTTTGTCTTCTTTCCTTGACGACGATTCCCCTGATACACCAACTCCTATTTTCCTTGCTTCAATATATGTTAGTTGAACATAAACCTCATCAATATTATTAGGTCCAAACATAAATATAATGTTTTGAATATGTGTAGGTAAACCTCCTATATACTTCATAAGAGTTTCTTGTGTATGTAATGAGATATTTAACATTAATGCCATCTTACGAAATTCATCTGTGTATCCTTGCACCGTTTGTCCTTTTCTTAGTTTAAGACTTTGCCATTCAATTAAATCCTTTTCCTTATAACCCAAAGGATAAAATTGTTTTATAAGTGCCAAAACAAAATCTTTCCATGATGGAAATACATTACCAACTTGCTGAGTACCATGTTGCAACTTACTTTGCCACCATATGAGTGTTGTGCCTGCAAGACAAAGCGATGCCAATTTGATCTGGGTTGCCTCATCTTTGATTTGTTGCACACTGCAATAAACTTCCATCTGTCTGACCTAGTTATCAAGCGTCTCAACATTGGCTTCACCATCATACATGGGAAATTCAAATTTCACATCAAACTTAAGTAATGGCATATTGTGTTTATTTTTATGGGAATATTTTCTTGCGGTAGAAGTTGCACTTGTACTTGAAGAAGAAGATGATGATGGAGATGAGGGAGGTGAAGGAGGAGGTTTAGGAGGATCCTCTCCTTCTTCACTTTTGTCTTGTTTTGACGATTCCCCTTGAAAATGCCTCTTTCGTTCCAAATAATCATCATATAAGACCTTTACCATCTCAGACATGGAGAAAAATGTTTTTTGAAACTCTATCTCGTTCGGCGACATTCCTTCTTCAGATGCCATCTTCTCACTTTGAGAAGTCCTCTTTATTGATCCAATCTTTAGATCTCCTTCTACAAGCTCACCTTCACCATGACTTAACTTTTCCCTGGTAATCATGCAAACTCAAACAACCAACTGTCAACTTGCTCTGATACCACTTGACCTGAAAATGATCTTTAAAGACTTGGTTGAGTTTTAGCATGTGTTAAATTACCACTTAGGAATTAAGAAAAGAAGAAGATCTTAATGAAATAATATTGAAACCATCATAAGGAATGCAGATAAGAAAGTAAACATAAGGAACAACAAACCATAACAACAAGCTTGATAACGATGTTCGACAAGGTTGCCTACATCTCCGGGCCTATGTCTCAGTGGCAGAGGCTTTCTTATTAATATTTAATGCTTCAAAAGTACATTAGAAATGCATCAAAATGATTACAAACTAGTCTGGTTGTGTTCTTCTCGACCTCAAGAATCCAACACAGCTGACGACATTGAAAAAGGTTGAGCGTAGCTCTCGGAAATGGCCTCCAAAGTTTGCTTCCTCAATGGCTCCCCTACATAAAAATGGCTTGATTTTCACAATTTCTTCATCATTTTGTTGTCTCTGAACTTTAAAAACACTCAATCATGCCTTGATTATATAGAATTTGAGTTGGGGGTCGAAATCCCAACTTCCCCCCTCTTTCTGGGCTCTTTTTGGGCTCAGATCCCATTTTCTAGGGAAAAATCCACTACAATCAGGCCCAAATTTGGTTAAATCCCCCAAATTTGTCCAAATCTGCCAAATTTATCCTAACAAGTGCATCCCCCAAATCTTGGGCCTCTGGTCGTATGACACCCCTTGCGACCAAGGCCCTAAAAATTTGACCTAGCCAACATTCGGTGAATTCGGGCTGCCACATGGCGCCCTCTGATTGGGCCATGTGTCACCCCCTGATTGGCCTGAGGCACGTCAGCCTGCCCAATCAATGTCCCACGTCAACATCCGTACTGCCATGTCACCTGCCTAGTCAACTTCCACATCAACATCTGTACTGCTACATCACCCTGCCACGTCAGCGTCCATATTGCCATGTCAACATCCGTGTGCCACGCCACTACCCAGTCACCTGCCACGTGTCATCCCTACAACTTCCACATCAACATTCCATACAACCACGTGTCACGTCTATACAGTGCCACGTGTTGCGTCCGTACAATGCCACGTGTCAATTTTGGATTGGTCCACATCAACCTCTGAAAATGCCAAAAATAAGTGATACATGTCACCTCCTAGTGCTGCCATGTGTCATGCTGATGCCAACATGACGTACTGATGATGTTATCATGACATACAATTGACGTCATCACGACGTATTGTTGAAATCAGCGTTGACTTTGACCTATTGACTTCAACTTTTTTTGCTTGTTTCAGAAATCGATCAGAACGCGATAACTTTCGCATAAGGTGTCCATTTTTCAGAAAAAAATATATGGTCGAAATCCGTGCGATGAGCTCGAGGCAATGGCGCTGGTTTCGTCCGATTCCTAGAACTTTGATTTTTAGGCCTTCCTGGATCCATTTTGGATCAACTACATACATTTATACATGGAGGGGCTTCTTGAGCCTTCCATCCGACTATGCTAGTTCTTTCACATCATAATCAAATAATTATACAACTAAGGCTTATTACAATTAAATGAACATTTACAAAATAGATACGAGTCGATGCTCAAAATCTGTACAATCCCTTAGGCATTAAAGCAATTATAATCTCATGCGATCTCATACAATGGCTCAAGCCTTAAAAAATTAAAAGCCATTTTAATACATTACTTTCAAAACGGTAAATGACGTGCTCCCCTTGGGATCCAAAACATTTTGAACGCGTGCACTGGATGCTGAGTTGTCCTCCACTTGCCTCTTTGAACATTGATGACGATGCTCCTGCATCATAGTCCTATGGAAAAAAATATTCATGGACTCCTGTCCATGAACTCCTACACTGCCTTTCCATGCTTCTGGATATTAGTCTCAATTATGCAACTGACATCTTCTGCTGGGTGATTTTTCCACTTAACCAGATACTCATAGTAAATTTTCCTCCTGGTCTTCTTAGCAATCCTCTAATCTATAATCTTCTCTATCTGTGGCTTCTTAGCTATGGGCATCTGCTGTTTCCACTGAATCTTTACCTATCCATCTGTATCATCCATCCTGTAAGGGTACATGTCTCCTACATTGAATATTGGCAATATTCTAATGTATTTTGGAAATTCGATCTCATAAGAATTTGTAGCAAATTTTCTGAGGATCTTACAAGGTCCTATCTTCTTCATCTTCAACTTGTTATATTTTCCTTTCAGAAATCTTTGCTTTCTTAGATGTGCCAAAACCTGATCTCCAATTTCAAATTTTACCTCTCTTCTTCTTTGATCTACTCTGCTCTGATACTTTTGGTTGTTATTCTGTAGCTATCCCTTGATTTGATCATGCAACTTCTGCATCTCTACAACGAAGTCCTCTGCTCCCACACTTCAAAACTCATCTCGTCCCAAATCTCTTAACTCTGAAATTTCTCTTGGGTGCATTCCATATATTATCTGGAATGGGATTTTACCAGTACTCCTATTCAATGAGTCATTATACGCAAACTTTACTTGGGGCAGAATTTGATCCCACTGGTTTTTATGTTCAGTGACCAAACTCCTCAACATGTTCCCTAAAATTCGATTCACCACCTCACTCTGTCCATCCATCTGAGGATCATATGCTGAACTGAAAGAAAAACTTGTCCTCAACTTCTTCCACAAAGTCCTCCAAAAGTGTCCCACAAATTTAGTATCTTTGTCTGAAACTATGCTCTTTGGCAACCCATGCAATCTCACAATTTCCTTGAAAAACAAATTCGCTATGTGAGTAGCATCGTTGGTTTTGTGATACTGAAGGAAATGTGCCAGCTTCGAAAATATGTCAACCACTACGAAGATTGAATCATTTCCTCTATCGGTTCTTGGCAATCCCATAACAAAGCCCATACTTATAGCATCCCACGACCTGTCTGTAATAGGCAACGGTTGATACAATCTGGTGTTCTACTGCTTTCCTTTTGCATACTAGCAAATTCTGCATCTGTCCATGAATTTCTTTACATCAGTATTTATGCCTGGCCAATAATACGAAGAACTCAACTGAGCATATGTTTTATTATGGCCAAAGTGTCCATCCAAACATCCACTATGTTTCTCCTTCAACAAGTTATCCCTCATCGAGCATTTTGGGATACACAACTGACCTCCTTTGAATAACAATCCACTTTGTATTAGATACTCCATCCACTGATTTATGTCCCTTAGCAAAGGGTTCTTACATGCTTTATAAGCTTCTTTGAAGTCTGGATCTTTCTGATACATCTCCTTGAGGTGTTCAAACCCCAATGTCTCCACTTCGAATTCCTGCAAGATCAAACATCTCTTGCTCAAAGCATCTGCAACTTTGTTAGCGCTTCCAATAATATGTTTAATAACAAAAGTAAAATTATTCATGAATTCTACCCATTTAGCATGTTTCTAGTTCAATTTCTCTTGTCTGGTTATAAACTACAAAGCCTAATTATCAATATATAAAACAAACTCTTTCAAAGCTTGTATCACAACATTAAATTCCTTATCATATGTGGAATACTTCCTTTTAACATCATTCAACTTCTCACTGAAATAAACAACATGCTTATTGTCTTGACTTAAAATTGTGCCAATGGCTACTCCACTAGCATCACACTTAACTTGAAATGTCTTCCTAAAATCTGGAAGAACTAGAATAGGTTGTTTTGTTATCTTTTCTTTTAACACTCTAAATACTTTCTCAACCTATCCTGTCCAATTAAAATACTCGTGCTCCTTCTTTATGGTGTCCAATATAGGTGCGCAAATACTACTGAAATTCTTGATGAATTTCCTGTAAAAAATTGCCAATCCATGAAAACTTCTTACTTCGAACACACTTCTTGGAGAAGGCCAATCTATTATTTCCCGCACCTTTTCTAGATCCATATTCAGTTCATTTGAAGAGATTACGAATCTCAAATATACGAGTTTTGCTTTCATGAAAGATCATTTCTTCAAATTCACTAACAACTTCTCATGTTGTAGCTTCGTCAACACCATCTTCAGATGTCTCAAATGTTTCTCTTCAGTCTTACTGACGATTAGAATGCCATCTAAATAAACAATTACAAACTTACCAATAAAGTCTTTGAGTACTTCATTCATCAACTTCATAAATGTACTCGGTGCATTTTTTTAAGCCAAACGACATAAAAAGCCACTCATACAATCCTTCATTCGTCTTGAATGTTGTCTTCCATTCATCTCCCTCTCTCATCCTTATCTGATGATAACCACTCTTCAAGTCTATCTTGGAAAAATAACTAGCTCCACTCAAGCAATCCATTAAATCATCCATTCTGGGTAAAAGAAATCTATACCTGATGGTTATTTTATTGATGGCTCTAGAATCTGTGCACATTCTCCAACTTCCATCTTTCTTTGGACTCAACACAATTGGTACTACACACGGGCTCAAGCTTTCTCTGATCAAACCCTTATCCAACAACTCTTGGACTTGATTCTTGACCTCTTCATTCTCTCGCGGTGTTAACCTATACACTGCTTTATTTGACAAACTTTCTCTTGGAATAAGGTCAATATGGTGACTAATACTACTGATGGGCGGTAAAAAGTGAGGTAACTCATCCACCACAATATTAGTAAACTCATCCAATAACTCTTGGAATTCTACAGGAAAATCGTTCATAGAAGTGCTTGTAAGGATGACTCTCGACTTACCTACAACAACAAACTACATTTCATGTTCCTTCTTGACTTCTTTCAAGAGTTCCTTCCCACTCATGAGAAGTATACTTGGACTAGCTTCCTCTTTGACTCCTTTATCTTCTATTGGCATCAACATATGTTTACACCCATTCTTCTCCAGAGTATAAGTGTTCTTTCTCCCATCATGTATGAGATTCCTATCATATTGTCGTGGTCTTTCCAACATAACATGACAAACATCCATGGGTATAACATCACATAGAACTTGATCATTATAACCACCTATCTTAAACAAAACCTTACATTGTCGACTTACCATGACTTCATGTCCTTTATGCAACCACAATACCTTTTACAGATTCAGATGTGTAGCAGTCTCCAGCTTCAGTTTTTCCACCATCTCCATGGATACCAAATTATTAGTACTTCCATTGTCTATAATCACCTTGCATACCCTATCTCTGGTCTTGCAAGCAATTCTAAACAAACTATTCCTTTGGATTGGTTCTCATGCCTATTTCTCTGGCTTCATGAGTACTTACACCATCATGAGTGATCTTCCTTCTTCTGTTGCTTCTACCTTCATCTCCATCTCCACATTATTCTTCCGCGCTTTAGAAATGTGAGCTTCTCCACCTCCTGTATTATTCCTTTCGAGACATTCCCAAGACATATGCCCTATCTTTCCACATGCATAACATTTCACTTCTCCTCCTCTGCCTCTTCATCTTCCTATGGGAAAAGAGTTTCTTCCTCCATAATGTCCTCCTCTAGAGATTCTTCCTTGTTAGCGTCGTCAGTTTTCTTTTAGTTAGAGTCAGTTTTAGTCGAGTCATGGTCCGTGTGTCAAAGCATATGAGGTCAGGTACCGAACAACAAATGGGTTGAAGTCAACAAGTGACCAGTTGGCCATTGGAGTCGGGAAGGGATGTTAGAGTCAAAACATGTGTAAATGGTACGAGTATGTTCCCAAAGAGTCGGTTCTTGTCAGAAAGGAATTTTTTACGTGCCGAGGGTCGAGGAAAGTTGCTAAATAGAAGTCGCATCGGCAAGTGAAATGACCATCATCTGCTCATTATGAAGGCTGAAAGAATAAAAAATCACGACTCTCGTATCACGTATTCTCTGCAGCCCTTATCAGTTGTACTTTACATGCCCCGAAGTGTACTAGTCACATGGATGTGCTACGAAAAATATTTAGTTTTCTTTGAAACCTCTAGTCGCCATGAATTCAATGTTCCCTGGCACAATTCCACCTCTCGCCCGCTCTATTAAAAATTCTGTTGGTTCTGCGTGCATTATGTTCACCAACCAAGCTTGTGCATTGTGTGTAATGTTTCTCACAAGTCTAGGTCGATCAAGATTTCTGCCTTGGGCCTGTGCCAAATTCCTCGCGCGCAGAACAAATACGTGTTGCGCCACGACAACCTCCCAAAGCATAAGGAAAGGCACGTAGAGAAACAGAAGCGTTGGGCCCGAGCCCCAAAGCTTGACGTTGGTCAACGAAGATCCGGAGGTTAGAGCATCCTTTGAACAGTTCGGATGCATGAATTTTTGTAGGAAAATCCAAGGATTCAATATGAGACTAGTTGAGCAGTTCGCACTGAGTTTTGATGGGTTCCACGTGGTGATTGCGGGTGTCACTTTTCAGGTAACAGAGGAAACCCTGTTGACCGGAACAAAAATCCCTTTGCACGACGAAAGGTGGTGTAAAGGCATGCCGTTGGACGCACAATGCTATGAAGACTTCATCAAGCGAGACTGTTTAGGTGGGAAAGTTGAGACAAACGTTCCGAGTAGATATTTACAGGAACCTTTTCGGAAACTCCTTGGAGTAATTGGGAAATATTTCATCTGTGAAGGGAGGTTCGACATGATACATTCGCATCACATTAGATTGTTGATTCACTTCATAGGAAGGAGACTGTTGAATCTGTTAACACTTCGTAAATTTGTTCGAATGATAAAACAAACGACAAAGGTAACTGTTTCAATCAACTTTAGGTTGGATTCTGACCCTTCCAACCAAAGAGGGCTCTATCGAGCATATAGCTGTTTGAAATACTCAAAAGATTTGGCAATGCGCGTACATGGGTCAAATTCTGCCATAATGTGAAATTTAAAAGTGGTAGGACAAAACGAAAAAGCAGGGCCATTTGGGAAATGGGGTCAATTCCTACAAACGTATGAAAAGTTATAAGCTATGTGTTCTAGAGGGAACAGAGGAAAAATAGGTATGATGTTCAGCCAAATAAGTAATTTGAGATGGTAGAAAAAAAAGAAGGGACGACTACTATTAGCAAGAGGCGTCTAGTAGAGGGCGAATCTCTTGATATAGTGTTAGAAGAAGAAACATGAAGGTTGGCTACTGAAAACATAACACCAATCATGAGTGAATTCTGAACCAGGAACCGATAAACATATAACAAGTATAATCAATATGAGAAAGAGCACCAGCAGGATGAATTCTTTCTCTTACTTAAAGATTATCTATAACAGAAAAATACATTTATGAATATGAAATAGAAGAAAACATGTTGAACATCAACACTGTGATGAATCTCGACTATCTAAGAAAACCTTATTTGCTTATGTTAAAATCCATTAGAAATTACAAAGTTTTCCTGCTACAAGGGCAGACCCTTCTCCGGTAAGTCCAACCATTCATTTATCTTTTTAACAATATATATAGATAAATTACATATAAGATTCAAAACAAACCATCTTCTCCAAGATTCAAAAAATAGATATCGGTCACATAGGGAGTAACGTACCAAAATCGAACTCCTATTTTCTAGGGAATGTTATAAACAAAAAACTGACATATTTGAGATTTTTACCCTGAATGTCACTTGTCTGCATCATCACAAACTGGATTATGCTATTGAATGTGCTAACTTATATATTATCAACATATGTTTTCTTTGCTTGGTTGTTGAAGACTAGTTGCACGTATATTGCTTTGGGTAAAGTGCTCGGCGTTGGACTTCATCAAAAGTCTGGACGAGGTAGGCCTTTTATATTCTCTTGCTAACATATTTGCTTAGATAGCATACTTGAGAATAGAGTTGATTTCTGCAGTCATTTTCGTCTGTTGTGGTTTACCCCTAGCCATAGAGAGATTTTCCTCGTAACAAAATTGGCGACCATACTGGGGATTGAATCTTCTTTCTTAGGGTTTGGAGTGTTTTTCTCCTTAGATTGCTCTCGTTCGTATTGCTTTTCTTTCCGTATCATTGCTTGACAACCTCTGTTCACTCTGGGTCTAAGTCTTTCAACCTTCTCCTTTGCCTAGCTGTCCTTTTGAAACATATACGTGGGTTTTTGCTTGGCAGTCGCGTATATACATGTGCTATCCTTTTGCAAGCTGCATACATACGCGTTATTTCCTTGAACAGTCATGTACATCAATCTCTTTTGCTTGTTTGCTGAGTTTGGTGGTTGATGGGTAGGTTTTGATGATTGTTGAGTCTTCTTGGGCCTCTGTAGTGACTGTTAAGTGTATGTGGGAGACATGAAACCTGTCTTTGGTTGAATTTTTTGGCGGATCCTTTCTCATCATCTTTTCATTTTGATTGTCCTTGAACATTGGGCTGGGTGTTTTTCTCCTTGGTATCCTACTTGAGTTGTCTCTTTCTATACACAATAGAGTCTATATATCAAGTTGTTGTTCAGTCCATGCATTTTCATTTTTCTTATATTGAAAATACAAAAATATTAGGCATTTTGCATTGATTGACATTTTGATCTTTTGAGTCTTCGTCATTTAGCTTAGTGCATGTAAAAAAATATTGCATTTTTATTCAGAATTGCAGAGTTGAAATTGAAAATTGCATTGTTTTAAGAAGCTTATCATTCATTGAAAATTGAAGTTAGGACTTTGCATTGTATTCATATTTACTTTACTTGTTGATTCATAACATCACGAGTTTCATTACCACACCTTTTTGAGTAAGCACGAACATTAAAATTAACGCTATAATTTAAAATTGGTTAGTAATGATTTTATTTTCTAGGGTGCACAAATTAGCTTAGGATTTAGTTCCTTGGAATAGGATTTTGTGAGTAAACTTCTCCAAGGCTATTAAATCAACATATGTGTTTGACTAAGGGAGTGGAGAAATCCATTGTATAATCAGTAATATCAGGAGGCTTCGCTTACACTGGAATTAATCACGAGGTCGCGTGAGGTTGGTTGAAGGGATATCTCCTCGATACCTTCTTAGTGTCAGATATATTTCTGGGGATCTATTTGTATTTGGGGATATTGTTAGTGGACTTAACTCCGTGAGAGGCGGTGCTTTCAAGATTTTGGGCTTTGCTATCCTGCCCATACGGTGGACCTGACTTACGATTGCTCGCCTGCGCATCGATTATACAGTGGTTGCTTAGTTGCTTGACTTAGGTGCCACATAGGTTACTTGCAACGGTTATTTTGCAGGTACCCTGGGTCAGATAAGGGTCATACAACACACAACCTTTATGGAGGATTACCTCTCCCGGGGGATCTGATCGACTGGTTGTTAAGCCCACGAGGGCCCTTATAACTGATTATGTTACCTCCAATCTTTAGCAGGGAATCTCAGACCCCTCTTGGGTGAGACATACATTCTTTAGGGAGGGAGGCCCCTTTCATCCACTTTATCCCATTTGTGTGCATATTGGCCGTTTGATTTTTGGTGTGCTCTTTGATTACTAGTTGGCCTTAGGATTTATTTTTGTATCTTGATTCTTAAGTCATCGTGGAGTCGTACCCGTGTCCCCGTCGGTCCCGCTGCTTGTTACAGTTACCAATGGATTTCGAGTCTTTTCCTTCTAAAATACGTAGAGTTATTAAACGTGGTACACACACCTCCATTGTTCAAAATTGGTATTCTACAAGGATGAGTATTGAACTGAGTCACCAGAATACTGGGAGCCCTTCGACTCCCACACCTACTATAGTTAATGGATCCCCTTCGACTCCTGCAACCACAATGGTTGTAGTGTCAGAGGCATCTATCATCACTACTGCATGTCCTATAGTGAATGCTCAATCTATTGCCATGAACCCATTTGGGTCTCTTGGTCACTCATTGGGCTATAATGTTCAGTCCATCCCTATGGCCTCGAGTCCTTTTCCCTATGGTATGCCAAATTTTACTTCGCAGTTTTCAAACTCCATCCTAGTTGCTGGACCTATTGGACTTGGGGGCACAACCCCTCCTTATACTCCATTTTCGTTTGGTGGCTCTTAGATCCCTCAAACGACTCCTACTATGGGAGGCATTCCCTCGTTTAACCCCGGGTCTAATCCTCTTGCTTTTGGGTGGAGAAACCAACCTGGAAGACAAGCTTATGCTCAAGTTACATCCTATACCCTAACCTCCTTAGTGTCGATTCTGACCAACATGTTCGGCATGACGAATCCACCTTTATCCTCCGGATTCACACCCGGAGGAGGTCAGTTTTACACCTTGGGAAACCCCCAACCCGGAGCCACTCCGACTGGGGATTTTATAACCCCCATCAGAACATTCCTACTAGAATGATGCCCAACCAATCTCTTATGAATCAGCCTAGAGGAGGGTCTTACAATCCCGGACAAGGCCATGGTGCTTACCAGAACTCTGGATGGGCTGCATTTCCCCAAACACAATCTTTCCAGGGAGCTTGGGGCTAGATGCCCCAACTCCACCTCCCTTTTTTGGCCACGCTTAATGTGCCAGACTTTTCTAAGTTGATGAACGACCCTGCGTGTCATGATCCTACATGGCCCCCCGTCCCCACCAAGCTTTCTTCGGACATTCCAAAGTTTGAGGGTAAGAATGGCGAGGATCCTCGTGATCACGTCACCACCTTTCACCTATGGTTCTCTTTCGAATTCCCTTAATAACGATTCCATTCGGTTAAGATTATTTCAACGCACCCTCATTGGGGTTGTTGCAAAATGGTATATCGAGCTACCTAGGGGGGCGTATGGGACCTTTAGTTAGATGGTGCTAGTCTTCCTTAACCACTTCCAATTGTCGGTTCGTTACGATGTTGGCCTGGAACTTCTGTCGACTTTACACCAGGACACAACCACTCATATCTCAAATCACATCCAGGAGTGGCGTAGACGGAAGAGGTTGATTAAGACCCGCATACCCCCGAACTTTCTTTTAGAATGGTTCCTTAAATCTTTGCAACCTCCTATATCGAAGGATGTTGCTACATCTGTGCTTACATCTAAGGAAGAAGAAATCTTGAAAGCTCAACAGTTAGATCTTATATACGCTCAGTTTGGGATGTTATACCACATTCTTCCGGATGCACCAAGGTTAACCTATGACCCTAGACAAAAGCCTGGACCTCATGTCGATGGCATTGTAGTCTCCGCCAATGTGAAATCCGCAGACTTGGTCACAAGAAATTTGAAAGAGTTGTCTCTAAACCAATCTACAGGAGGGCTAACTTCGTCTGTGTCTTCCAATCCCACACTCAGGCAGCGGATGTATATTCCGTGCAATCGTCGACTGGCCCAAATGGTAATTAACAACCAGGTGGGAATAAAAAGAAAGGATGTAATAATAATCGTAAGGGTGGGAAGAATAATAATAAACACAAGGAAAATGGTAATAATGATAAGGCGAATAATAATGGTGGAGAGGGCAAGAAAGAAATGCGTAAGGTGAAATTTCCCTGTAAGCTTTGTACAGACGATCATCTTACTCATTTATGCCCCAAACTTGTGGAAGCTGCGAGGCTCTTATCTCTACCGCCCGTTGTGCTGACGAATCCTTTCCCACATAACCAACACATGGCCTTGAGCTCCTCAAATGCCGGAAATGTGGCCGGTGGGAGTCAAAACCCACCTTCACAAGACGGTGACTGTTTGTGTATCAATATGGTCAATTCTCAGGTTAATGTAGCCACTCGATCTCGCGATTACAGTTCCTCACAGACTGTACCTGGTTTAGAATCTCCTCCTCCTCCTCCGGAGACGACTTTACAGATCGAAAAACCTGAGCCACCACCTTGTATTCTAAAAGGAGTACTCAAGCGATCTACCCACAATCCAAATTCTAGAGCCACCCAAAATTACTCTATTGTTGATGACCTGAGTCAAACCCCTTGTGCGATGTTGGCTCTGGAGGTACTCCAGATGTGTCCTTCCCAGAGGAATGCCTTGCTATCTGCGTAAGGATCTCTAGACCCTAGTGGCTCGAAATTTATCAAGTTGGACGTCACAGATGTGAAGCCTCACTTGCCTTACCATGTGACATTCCAAATCCATGTGGGGTACTCACAGTATACCATCAAACGTGCGATTGTTGATGAAGGCGATGCTACATGTGTGATGTACCTGATCTGTTGGAAAGCTCTCGGCTATCTGACTCTTTCTCAATCACCAACCATGTTGATTGCTTTTGATGGTCGTTCCTTTCGTTGTCACGGTATTCTTCCTGCTTTTCCGGTCCAGTTAGGTGGGAAGACGGTAGAGGTGGATGTCGAGGTAGTTGATGCGCCTCTCGATTATAACTTGTTACTAGGACACAATTGGACTTATGCTATGACCGTTGTCGTATTGTCTGTCTTCCATACTCTTTGTTTTCCTCACGATGGGAAGATCGTGACGATCGACCAATTATCCTTTACGTATGCTAGCCCCAATGCATCAGTTGGACCGTTGATCCCCGTCGTCGACAATTCTCAGTCGACAACTGAGAATATCAGTGTCAGAATGTATTCATCCCTTATGGGTACCTTCAACTTCAAGGCACTGATTCACCATGTTTACGACATGTCCAGTAGGCTCGTTTCGTCAGAGAGGTCCGTTCATTTCCACACTTCCTATTTTAACGATCCTTGGACCCTACCTTCCTTGACTTCATCTTGTGAAGGTCAGTCGCATGATGGAATTTCCATGCCACTATCGACAACAAAGATTGCGTATCAAGTTGTTCTTGACTCTTCCGCCAATCCCGATCCTATTACCTCGCCGATGGATGAGGAGGATCCTGTTCTTAAGCTTGTGTGGGCCACTTCATTGTCTTGTTCACATGACTGCCTCGATGAGACTTTTCCCTCGAACAAAGATATCATCGAAGCCATGAATGGTTATGAAAAACCTTGGGATGATATGCATCATCGCTCTTATTTTCTCCCAGAGCTTGCTAGAATCGAACATGATGACTTTCGATCTACTTTGAGCGAGATATTCGGTCACGTTGTAGTTTCACTTGATACGCAAAAAAATTATGCCAAAGGACATATGGCGAGTATTTCTCCTACCGTCACGATCGATATCTCTTATACCCCTGGCAAGATTGAAAATGTACATATCGATGCAGATTGTTCGCTAGAAGAAATCTTGATCTACATTGAACTCTTCAAGGAATTTTGAGATGTATTTGCTTGGTCATATGAAGAGATGCCAGGAATCAACCCTCGTATTTTCAAGCATGAGACTAGAACTTATTTGGATGCTAAGCTTGTTCGACAACGTCTTAGAGCTGTTAATCCCCGGAAGGCCCCTGTTATTAAGGCAAAGGTAGAGAAACTACTTATTGTTGGCTTTATCTACTTGGTTCCCTTGATTGAATGGGTATCCAATCTTGTTCCTGTGAATAAGAAGCAAGGAACCATCCGTGTATGCATGGAATTTCATGACCTGAACAAATCTTGTCCTAAAGACAGCTTCCTGACACCTTTCATTGATCAGATTCTCGACGAGTGTGCGGGAAGCGAAGTGTTTTCTTTAATGGACGGATTTTCAGGGTATAACCAAATTCAAATTAAACCTGAGGATCAACACAAGACGACATTTATTTTTCGTTGGGGTACTTTCGCATACCGAAAGAATCCTTTCGACCTTAAAAACGTCAGAGCAACCTTCCAACGTGCTATGACCTTCACATTCCATGATCTTAAGCATATAGTCAAGGTTTATCTTGAAAATGTTGCTGCTCAGTCTTGTAAGAGAGTGGATCACTCCAAGCACCTTCGACTAGTTTTTGAAAGATGTCATCATTATATAATTTGGTTGAACCCTCATAAGTGCATCTTTTGCATTAGGTCTGGTAGTCTTTTGGGATTTCTAGTTTCTGAGACCGAGATCATGGTAGATCCATTAAAGGTTGAGGCAATACTTCGGTTTCCTCCCCCGTGCACTATTCGACAACTTCAAGGTTTACAGGGGAAAGCTAACTTTTTACGTCGGTTTATAGTAAACTATACCAATATTACTAAGGGTTTCATGCATCTTTTGAAGAAGGATACCCCTTTTATCTGGGATGAGAAAGACCAAGAGTCATTCGATGCTTTGATGAAAGCCTTGGTATTGATGCCTCTACTGAAGTCTCCTGACTACAGTAGGGATTACTTACTTTATGTCATTGTGTCCGAGGAGACGATTGGTATGGTTTTGGTTCAGGAGGATGATGAGCTCCGCGAGTATGTCATCTACTATCTTAGTCGAAACTTAGTCAGTCCTGAACTCAATTATTCTCACGTTGAAAATATAGCTTTGGATGTCGTTCACGTAGTCCAAAATTTACACCATTATATATTGCTTTGCAAAACTACTATGGTTTCCGATGTCAATCCATTTCAATACGTTCTTACTAGGCGTATCATAGGGGGAAAATATAAGAAATGGATTGTCATTTTACAAGAATTTGATCTTGATTTTGCTTTTGTGAAATCCAAGAAATCACTAGTCTTTGTGGAGTTAATATCCGACTTCCGACGATTGGATGAGGATGTTATCCATGTTGATTCGTTTGCGGACGAACACATTTTACTTGTCTCGTCGTTCGACCCCTGGTATGGAGACATTGTTCTCTATCTTCAAACTTTGAAGTTCCCTCAGCATATTTCGCGAGATGACTAACGCCGTGTACAATACCAAGCCAATAATTACACTATAATCGGCAACACTTTGTATCACCAAGGAATAGACAATATCCTGCGTCGTTGTTTAACTCACGAGGAAGCCGACTCAGTTCTAAACGATTGCCACAGTGGGGCTTGTGGTGGTCATCTATCTAGGCTTGTGACAACCCAGAAAATTTTGCGAGCCGATTGTTTCTGGCTTTCTATCTTTAAAGATTGTGTTGAAGCGGTTAAGAAGTGTCACCCCTGCCAGGTGTTCACTCGGAAAATGTGCTCACATCCAACCCTTCTTCACCCAAGAATTACTATCGGTCCCTTCACCATGTCGAGGGTGGACTTCGTGGATTGCAACCCAACTTCGTTTGGGGGGCATCAACACATTATCGTGGTCGTAGACTACTTTTCTAACTGGGCCGAAGCCATGCCTACAGTTAAATGCAATGGGAAAAATGCAACCTTGTTATAACCCTAAATTGCACCACACATGCTTAACTAGCATCAGGCCAACTCATATCCCTTCCTTGCCAAAACTCTGCTGAACAACTCTTTGAAAATCCTCTTGTGTCAAGGCCCACGTGCCCTAACCCATTACTGCACGCGTGTGCACGCTGGATGACTCACAACAACCTGCATGTACCTAAAAAAGCACGAAAAAAGGAAAGTTGTCGAAGGAACAAAAAGCTATGGGTCAGTTAACTGAAACTCCCGGCCATGGATGGCCGAGGGTTCGTCCAAAACCCTAGCCCCTTCTAGCTTATAAAAGAAAGGGTAGGGGTACCATTTGGAGGAGGAAAAAATATAGCGAAGAAACTCTGCCTATTTACGTAATCCATTGTCCCAACCCTTTAGCCTTTCCTCATGCCAAAGGAGATTTAACGCAAAGCAGTTGAAGGACAGAAGAAGAGGAGCCCAGGATCAGGTTCAAGGAGCGGTGGCTGGTCTCAGCTTTTTTGTAAGTTGATTCACTTTCAGTAATCAAAAGAATACTTTTCCTGTCCCAATGCATGAATTGTCTTTGGTTTGATTAATTTATGCTTGATTTCTAACCCTTGAGTATAGAAGTAGCATGCATGCATATTTGTTGTTTGTCTTGAGTGCAGGTCATCTGTGGAAGGAGCAACGCAAGCAAGTAATCAAAGAGCAACGAAGGATCTACATCGAACGCCAGTAATAAGGTTGGTGGTCCTTTTCCATGCATTTACTGTGAAAAAGGGGTTTAAATCTTGGGTTGTAGGTAAAAAAGTAGCTTCTATTCGGTCAAAATCTGCATGCAAGTCTGACCCTAGTTTGCTAGTCCGTAGGGTGTTTTTCCCAACAACAAAATTGGCGAACGTACTGGGGAGAATACTCTTTAGGGTTCCTGGATTTATTTAAGTTTTTGGGTAGTTTAAAGATTAGGTTTTCTGTTTTTTTTTTGCCTGTATTTTTCTATAAGGTCTGAGCTAGCAGGGAGTCTGGTTTTCCATACCATCTTTACCTGACTTTTGCTTGACTGTAGTTTTCGGGACACACAGAGGTACACGCGGCCTGCAGAAGGCCTGCACGCGTGTACCCGCGCCCTATCCTCTGACAACCCGCGTGTGAACGCTAGCTGTAGAGATAGCAGTAGCGTGTAGGAGTTCAGAGAACCTTAGAGGCAGTCCTCCTCTTCCCTGTCAGAATTACACATTTTCAGGGGGTTTTCTGGAATCATGTTTGAGTCTTGCTAGTTCATAGTCCTATCTCAAATTGTTTTTTTTCGCCTTATTATTCCTTACATTATTTGTCTTTTCTGTTAGAAAGAGAATCCAAGCCTTCAAGGGACCCTGGTTATCAATACCAGAGGCCTCTTCTTGGTCTGGACTGCCTGTTTTCATATTTTTTCTTAGGGTTTAGATATACACGCGACCTGTGCAAGGTCAGCCCGCGTGTACATGCTTTCTGTCTTTGTTCAACATGCGTTTGCACGCGTGTTGTTTTAGTGACAGTCGCGTGCTTGGACACACTACTTTTTGTTCAGGGTGGGGCAATCATCCCCTCCTTTGATGAGAAGTATTCCTCTCAAGTGTTTGAGTCTAGGTTTGAACAGTCAGTAGGTTAGGTCATCTTACCCTTAGCCTGCTTTTTCTCAGTTAATAGTTGACATAAAATAATTTTATTTTTTTTCTGGGTTTTTAGACAAGCGTGAGAGTCTTTGTTTTTTTTATTGCCATTGTGTGATTCTTTATTCTGATTATTTGCGATCTGCGCTTTAAGCCAGAAATTGTTTTTCTTGGTTTTGTGCTTGTCGGTATTTTCCCTTTGTTGTTTTACTAGCACTTAAATAAATAAAAAAATCTCTTTTCATTTTCTTCTTTGGTTGAAAGGTGTGTTTCTGCATCATTAGCTAGGGAAAAATCTTTTGTTTCGTAAGTTTTTGTAGTTCACTTAGATCATAAGTAGCTCGTAGTCGAGCGAAATTCCTTTAAATTTGTTGTATAAAATTTTAGAAAAAAAAAATAAAAAATT
This sequence comes from Picea sitchensis, assembly GCA_010110895.2. Classification (NCBI taxonomy): domain Eukaryota; kingdom Viridiplantae; phylum Streptophyta; class Pinopsida; order Pinales; family Pinaceae; genus Picea; species Picea sitchensis. The sequence goes on from SNQJ01S0050468.1 coordinate 19,585, forward strand.
TGTGAAAAGTTGTTGAAATTTTGCATTTAGTAAAAGTCTTTTGTTTCCATCTTTTTTCTTTCATTTTTTCTTTCGTCTTTACACATCATCAGTTTCACCCTCATACCCCTTGACGTAAAATAAAGCCATAAAAGCAACGCTAATTTAAAAAAATCTACTAGACTTTTATGTTTGTAGGGTTTACAAACTAGTTCAGGACTAGGGCCTTGAATTAGGTTGGAGAGGAAACTCTTCAAGGCCATTCAAAACCAAACATTAGAGTCTGAGATAGGGAGTGTCTAAGTCCATTTTCGTGGAAGTTATCTGTGACCCCCCTCTAACACAGGGGATAAACACGAGGTCGCGTGCGGAAAGGTAGCGGAGATAACCCCTCCAAAGCCGGACCAATCGTAGTGGAGAACACATATAAAGGGATTGTTTTGGGATTCTGTCATTTGCATTTGCCACGGGGATTTGTGGGTCTCGAATCCGTTCGAGGTCCTCAGTTGTCTTCCGGACCATTTTCTCTCGATACCCTTGACAGGTTTTGGGCTTGATACCCTGCTCATTGTGGTCTACCCGACTTTCGACTGTACCTGCCTGGTGACTGTTCGCCTGCTGGCAACCTAGTTGCCAATATTTTTAGGGACATACACAGGTGACTGTGGGGGTATACCGTGGTACCTAGGACAGACATCAGGCCACGCTTTGCAGAGTATACCTGGAGGGTGCTTCCGTGTTCGAGTTGCACTTGCACCGGTAAGTTGCTCTAGTGTTGGTTGTTGTAACTGTTCTTCCAAATAGTTTAGTGATTACTTGACTTATCTCTTAGGGGCTTCTTTTTAGTGTGTGTTACTTTTGAACGTTTAGAATACCTTAGCGTGTTTTGGATCTTCTTACACAGTGGAGGATCCCGAGTTCCGCCGGTCACGAAGGCTTCTTGGCCTGTCCCCAGTTACACTGGAGACACCCCTGCCACCATTAAGGCAGAAGCTAGACCAACAAGGGTCTTTTGAAGCGACCGGGTTACAAACCTTTGTGCCCGAACAACTCCCGGAGGAATCAACCGCCAATCTTGGCTCGGTTGAAATCCCAACCACTGATATCTTGGCATCGTTTATTGTACCAATCCAATTTCGCGAACGCTAGACAATGCCTCACACAACTATGGAAACAAACGTTGTTACTTCTTCTGGGAATTCTTCAATGCCCACCACAGTTGCTACCACAGGAGAGTCATCTCTTAACTTACCGTCGTCGGTCCGAGCCACCATGGTCTCGGCCGCAACTATGTCGCACAGTGGACCGAACCCGTCTATGGCGGCGGCCACAACCCCCTTCACACCTAGTGCAACATGCCCTTCGTTCTCATACGGTATGCCTAGTTCGGGTACAAGTCCTGCACTAACCTACTCCACTTTATAGACTTTGGGTCTAGGGGAAGGGAGCTCTAACGCTCCTCTGCAAGGTCAACTTGGAGGCACTCCTGTCCCTTTTAACGCTTTTCCTTACGCAGGAGGTCATATCCCTCCTTCGTCCCCTTCGCTTGGTGGTCCACATCAGCAGTCCGCTGGGCAGCCTACACACACTAGTTTATTTGGAGCAGGGAGTCAAGGAACACCTGTGCATAATATGCCGATAGGTTCGACACCGTTTTCTTGGAATGGGACGTTTGGTAACAACACTTTCTCATCAACCGCTTTCCCATCTGGGGGCAAATCCCATTTTTGGACACTCTACTCCTACGCAGGGTACTATTCCTGTGCAGGGGGCACATATAGCAGGACCGTGGAACTCAGGACAAGGATCTGTTCCCTCCTCTGGAATGTCGTTCTGGGGTAATTCTTTCCATAGTCAATGGAACCCTGGACAAACTACTATGCCTCTCCCATCAGGACCGGCATGGGGTAATCCTTCCCAAAGTCCTTCGAATACAATGCATGCCCAACACTCTATGTCCTTTATGGGAAATCAACCAATGATGTCTCCAAAGATGCAAAATCCTTACGCTGGTTAGGGCCATGGTTTCTACTAGAATCTGGGCCAGCAACCCAACTTTTCCTGGCAACCTGGTGCCAGTCAAACTCCAGGACCCTTTTTCCCAAGTTATCAACTGCAACCCAAACTACCATTCCTGGCGACGTTACACTTGCCAGATTTGACAAGGTTGTTAAATGATCCTATTTGTCACGATCCACGTTGGCCTCCTATGCCAACGAAGTTTCCTTCGGACATTCCAAAGTTCGAGGCCAAGCCTA
>SNQJ01S0050468.1:34083-44901 GCA_010110895.2 Picea sitchensis
ACTCTCTCTCTCTCCCTTAGATAGATGTTCATCGAAAAGAAATGAATGCTTATCATCTTTGATGCATTTTTTGGGACTGAGTTGTAATTCCATCCGTTTCACTTCCATGCACCCCTTTTGAGTAAAGAACAACTATAAAATGAACGCTAATTAAAAATTATCTAGAATTTTTCTTTTCTAGGATCCTCCACCAATAGTAGACTAGGCTTAGTACTTTGGATTAGGCTGTGAGCATAACTCTCCAAAGTTTCCAAAAAAAACAGTAGCATCCTGAGTTAGAGAGAGTCAAATCCAATTATCATATAAGTCTGCCTGGGATCCCCCTCTCACACAGGGGTTACGCACAAGGTCGCATTCGGGTGAATTACGAAGATTATCCCTCCATGGTTTAACTGATTGTGGTGGTTAGATTGCATTATGGGGATCACTTAAAGGTAAATCCACAATTACTGCGTGGAAGCCTTTTAGTTGATTTCGGGCTCGATACCCTGCCCGTACGTTCAGATCAGACTTTCGAATGTTCCTGGCCAGGGGCTGACTGCGAATTGGTAACCTTAGTGGCCATAATATTTAGGGTCTTACACAAGGTGATAGTGAAGGGAAGTCTCACTGTACCTGGAGCAGACATTGGTCAAACTCACTCGGGCTCCTTGGAGGGTAAATCCACAATTACTGCATGGAAGCTTGCACCAAGGCGTAATTCTATTAAGCAGGTCTCCATTGTAACTGTTCCACCCTATCCCTGCCCCTTCTAGACTTGATCACGCGACATTGGATTTCATCACCAACTAGTGCAGTCATCGAGAGAAGGTCCTATTTGCTTGGTTGTGATTATTAGATTTTATTAGCGTATGCTGTTTATTTTCGGTAGTTGGCCATAGATATTTTTCGCCGACTCTTTTTTGCCAACATCGACCCTCCACACCATTCGCGGAGGCTACAAGGACTTCCTCCAGAAAATATGGAAGGAAACACCCCTTTACCCCCTCATTTTACGGAGGAATATCCTCAACAGAGTGAGGTTCAAGACACTACAACTCCCCAGAAAGAAGTTCCCATTCCTTTAGAGAATTTTCGAATTGTTTTAGAGTCTCTGGAATCTTTCCGCATTCCAGAGGGATATGAACAATGTGTCCTCCAACTAAATCCCGTTGGTGAATTTTTCGTCGTCAATCCTTCTGACATTCCGACTGGGTCTCATCAAAACCCTTTATCCAATGACCCTTTTTGGACCGCAGACATTGTTCGAAGTCCACCGCACATGGTGCAAGATCTTTATGGAATAGGGATGGGTGTTGATGCACCTATTTCCTACACCGTACCCCTAAACCATTTTACCGGTACCACCATTTTTACGGCCACACTGCCCGTTGATCCGAGCACATCGTCCATTCGCCCAAGGTCTACTCTTCCCCTCCAGACGACCCATTCTACAATAGTCCTTCACATTCCGACTATTCCCGCTGGTAACGCGGTGGTTAACCAAACTATGATTGGCACACCGGTAACACCAAGACCTACATCATCACTCCCTTTTGGGTACAGAGCATTGAATTCTTTCACTGCCACTACTACCCAAGCCACTACTACCCAATTTATGTCGGGAGGTTCCATACCTATCCAAAAACCTGGAGGGACCGGTCTTGGTGGTCCTAATCGGCTGAACGGAACCGATCAGTCATTTACGTCTGGTTCTCAAATTTTGGGAACTCTCCCTCAAGTTGGGGGGACTCCTCCGATTGAAGGACAAATTCCATTTGGGGGGCACCCTCATGCTGGGGGGCATCCTCAATCCAGAGTCTACCATCAACCATATGGAAAAAATGTGTCCGCCACACCCAATCCGTGGAACGTCCCTTTTCCAAGAAACCCACAGTTCACGGCAGAACACAATTCTCAGACTCCGCAACAACCTTCTTATGGAAAAATTCCAAACCCAGCCTATAACCCTCAAAACCCATCTGGTTATCCTCCGCTCACACATGCTTCTCAAAACATCTCAAATCCTGTGTACCCTAGTCACTAACCTCATACAAGAGGGCCCACTAGTTACAATTATCCACATAACCCAGTGATTGGCCCCACTGGTGTCCCCATGCCGCACCGACATTACCCACAGGTTAACCGACAACTACCTTTTCTAGCTACCTTGGACCTTCCAGACTTGTCTCGGTTAACAAATGATCCTATTTATCATTCTCCAGTTTGGCCAGCTATTCCAGCTAAACTTCCTTCTGATATTCCAAAATTCGACGGAAAGTCCAGAGAAGACCCAAACAACCACGTGATGAATTTCCATTTGTGGTGTTCATCCAACTCCCTCATGGACGATTCTATACGTTTGCGTCATTTCCAACGAACGCTTATGGGTTCCGTGGCAAAATGGTATATTGAACTACCAAGCACATCTTTTCACGATTTCAAATCCCTCGCCATTTCCTTCCTCACACACTTCCAACTACCCATTCGATACGAGATGGGTACTGAACTATTAACCTCCCTTCGTCAGACAACTTCCGTACATATCTCCAATCATATTCATGAATGGAGACGATGACAAAGGCTAATCAAAGCGGTCATTCCTGACCAATTGTTAGCGGAATGGTTCACTAAATCATTATTACCCCAGATTGCTCATGATGTTGCCATGGGTGGTGTAGTCACTGAGGAAGAAGCTATCGCCCGAGCTCAGTACTTAGACTTAGTCTATTCACAATCCATTACTCTGTACAAGTTGATACCGAATGCTACCCATGCCACTAATGATCCATCCAAACCATCGTCTGCTTCCCACGTGGATGGAGTTATTGGCTCTGTCAAAACCCAATCTACTACCCAGTTGACTGGAATGATTCAGCGGCCCACTTTCACGGCTGCTCCCAGCCCGACTGCACCCTCTTCTACCCCCCCTCAAACTCAGGTCTCTGAGGTGAATGCAGTCCAATCAACCCCTTCACAACAACCTGGGGGAAAGAAGAAAGCAAGAAATAAACCAAAGAAAAACAATAACAATGAACAACCAAAAAATCAACCACAAACCCCTGCTGCCAGAAAACAACCACAACGAAAACCAAAATTCCCATGTCTCATTTGTGGTGACGATCACTACACCCGAGACTATCCACATCGCGATGAAGTGGCCAATATTTTCAAGGGAAATTCACAACCCGTTGTGGTTACTTAGCCTTTTCCACAACAACAATCTTTGGTTGCTCAAACCCCCAACGCAGGGGGCAGTTCCAACCGATCCCATGATGAAGCCTCGACAAGTGCCCACATTTACATGTTTAATAAGATTAATCTAACCACTCACTCTGCAACACATGACATGCCAGTTAAACCTGATAAACTGAATACTACTAATGGTTCCGCACCAGACCCGTTACCATCTTCCGTTAGTCCTCCATCTGCTAGCCCTCCATCCGGGTCACTTCAGATTGAGAAACCTTCGTTTGAATCTATTTTACTCCCTCCTAAGAGTACCATCCAGAAATCTACCTTCAATCCTAATTCACGGGCTACCCAAAACTACAACATTGTAGAAGATTTGGCCCAAGCACCATGTGCTATGTCCGCCTTGGAAGTTCTACAACATTGTCCCAGCCAACGTAGAGCGCTCTTAACTTCTATCAGTGCTTTCGATCTCGAGTCATCAAATAACCTCATGTTTAATTTGGATGATCATCAACCGCGACTCTCCCACCAGTTAGCTTTTCAAATCGATGTTGTTGTCCACAATCAACAAATCCACCGAACTATCTTAGATGAGGGAGCCTCCACTTGTGTCATGTCCTTAGCTTGTTGGAAAGGCCTAAAATCACCTACCCTTAACAAATCCCCTACAATGTTACGTGCTTTCGATGGACGAGGTTTTCATCCTCACGAATTATTACAATCCTTAACCGTTCAGTTGGGCGGAAAAACTGTTACCGTTGATGTCGAGGTGGTCGATGCCCCCCTCAATTACAACCTACTACTTCTAAGAAGTTGGTTATATTCTATGACTGTCGTCGCCTCATTGGTGTTTCGATGTGTACAATTCCCCCATCAAGGCAAAATTGTCACAGTCGATCAGCTTGATTTTTGTACACCTGACGCTCGCATCCCTGCCACCAACAACATTCCCTTTTTGGGAGACCACCCAATTACGTATGAAAGCATTGGTGTTGGCTTATTGAAATATTCTAGCCTTATGGGTACTTTCCCTACACCACTTCCACCTACCGCGCGTCATATTGCCGCCGTCAATATGATCTTGACTATGCCTTATCAATCCTTGGAATCATCTTATCCTTGGATTGTGCCTAGTCCTCTGTAATTCGATGTGCTCGGTGACACTATGACACTTAGCCCAACCGAGGCCGCATACGTAGATATTCAATCTACCTCTCCCTCTTCAAACAATTCACATTTATTGGCACCTGATGCCTACTCGGTGCCCTCATGGTTGGATTCCCTGTCGTCCGTCGTTGATTACATTTCCCAAAAATTTCCTTCTGACGAATCTATTATGGAAATGATTAGCATTGATGATATTCCTTGGGATGATAACCATCATCGATCCTCTTTTCTTCCACCTTTGGAAGAAATTCACCAAGACATACGCTCTGTCTTCCCTCCCGATGTTACCGATTCTCTGCAATCTCCTATCCTCAAACAAGATACTCTCTCTGAGGGGAATATGGGTAACATATCTACTACGATCGTTATTGATATTTTGATCAAAGAAGGTGTCATGGAAAACATTAACCTTGGTGCTAATTGCACACCCGAGGAAGTGGTATCTTACACCGCTTTGTTTAAAGAATTCCGCACAAACACGGATGGTCCCTTGTTTTTTGGCAACCGGAACAAGGTTGGAGACCCAGTCTGTCAAAGGAACGGGGTAGATAAAGCCAGATTTTAGAAGGATCGACCCTTCAATCGTCGTGCACGAAATCAAGACTTACCCTAACATGAAACCTGTTTGACAAAATCTTCGCCCGGTTCATCCCAAGAAAATCGCAACTATAAAGGCAGAAGTTGAAAAACTTCTAAAATCTGGCTTTATCTACCCTGTTCCTTTGACAGAATGGGTCTCCAATCTTGTTTCGGTTGCCAAAAAACAAGGGACCATCCGTGTTTGTGTTGACTATCGAGATCTGAACAAAGCTTGTCCCAAGGACAACTACCCTACGCCCTTCATCGACCAAATCATTGATAATTGTGCAGGGAGCGTAATCTTCTCTTTCATGAATGGCTTTTCTGGGTATAACCAGATTGAAATCTTACCTGCTGATCAACATAAGACAGCCTTTATCTGCCCATGGGGAACTTTCGCCTATCAAAAGTTACCATTTGGCCTCAAAAATGCTGGTGCTACTTTCCAGTGGGCCATGTCATATGCTTTCCACGATATCAAGCATATTGCAGAGCCTTACCTCGACGATTTACCCACCCACTCATCCAATCGATCCAATCACATTGATCACTTGCAGGCAATTTTTCTTCGATGTCAGTTCTACCGTATTCGCTTGAACCCACACAAGTGAATTTTTGTTGTCGAATCCATTCCACTCCTCGGTTTCATTGTCTCCAAAGATGGGATCAGGGTGGATCCCTTAAAGATTAAGGACATTCTAGCCTTACCCCCACCTACCAATTTAACCCAACTCCAAAGTTTGCAAGGCAAAGCAAACTTCCTTCATCATTTCATCTGCAACTATGCCGAGATAACTAAACGATTCATGCGGTTACTGCAGAAAAAACACCCCTTTCATCTGGGATGACACTGCCCAATGGTTATTTGATTCTCTCAAGCATGCCTTGACCCACGCTCCCTTGTTACACCCTCCAGAGTATACAAAGGACTATATCCTTTACTTGGCCGCCTCCACTTCCACTATTGCGATGGTGTTAGTTTAGGAGGACCCCAATGGTGAAGAACATATGATTTATTACCTGAGCAAGAGTCTATCTTGACCCAAACTCCGATATTCACATGTCGAGAAACTGGCTCTGGCAGCCGTCATCCCTGTCCAGAGATTCCACCATTACATCTTATTACGCACCACCACGGTGATCGTGGACTCCAACCCAATGTACCACGTCTTGACACGTCAAGTCGTTGGGGGAAAATATTCTAAATGGATTGTTATTCTTCAGGAATTTGATCTTGAGTTTATGAAGGCCAAAGCCAAAAAATCCCTAGTGTTTGCAGAGCTTATCTGTTCCCTCCCTCGTGTCGATGAAGACTTTGAACCTATATATTCTCTCCCCGATGAATCTCTCTTCCTCATCAGCACCTCCGATCCTTGGTATGGAGACATTCTCCTCTACCTTCAAACCCAACGTTTTCAGCCCAACATTTCTCGTGAAGAGCATTGATGCATTCGTCACCACTCTCGTCGTTATCTCATCATCGGAGACACCTTGTGTCGCCATGGTATTGACACCATCCTTCGACGATGTCTGATTCACGAGGAGGCTAAATTAATTTTGAACGATTGTCACCTTGGTACCTGTGGCGGTCACCTTTCCGCGATGGCCACAGCCCAAAAAATCCTACGTGCTGGCTACTTTTGGCCCTCTATTTTCAAAGATTGGATCGAGGCCATCAAAAAATGCCTACCCTGCCAAGTATTTAATAAGAAGGAATGCACCCACCCTACTGTGCTGCATCCCATTATCGCCATCGGCCCCTTTGCCAAGTGGGGTATCGATTTCATGCAGTGTAAGCCTACCTCAGCCGGGGGGCACCGTTATATAATCGTCGTCATTGACTACTTCACCAAATGGGCTGAGGCTATGCCTACCTTCCTGAACGATGGTCGTACTGCAGCTTTGTTTTTTTTCAACCATATCATAAGTCGTTTTGGTGTACCACGTGCCATTATCACTAATCATGGTGCACACTTCAACAACCAGATGATGAGTGAATTACATGTCAAATTGGGTTTTCACCATGAAAACTCATCCCCTTACTACCCTCAGGCCAACGGACAAGTTGAGGCCATCAACAAAGTCCTAAAAACCATGATCCAATGCATGGTAGGGGAAAACAAGACATTGTGGCATTTACAACTTTTCTCCACTCTCTGGGCTTATCGCACTTCTGTGAAAACCTCAACTGGATTCACTCATTTCTAGTTGGTGTATGGCATTGAAGCCGTTCTACCAATCGAGTGTGAGATTCCATCACTCAAACTTAAAGTAGAAGTACTGCCCCATACTTCTGCTAAAGAGGAACGATTCTTGTATCTATCCAAGCTAGATGAAACACGTCATGATGTTACTCTCATTAATGAGGCACATCAAAAATGGATTAAGAGTCAATACGACAAATCCGTCCACCCTCGGACTTTTGCGGAAGGAGACTTAGTCCTAGTTTATGACCAAGCTCACGATAAATTGGGGACAGGAAAGTTAGAACCTCTATGGCACGGTCCTTACATCATGAAGTGTGTTCTACACAGAGGTGCCTACGAATTAGTAGATCATGATGGAATTTCCCTGGGAGAGCCCCAAAACGGCCTTTACCTTAAAAAGTACTATGCCTAGATCACCTAGCATCTGTACTTTGTACATTATTGTATTTTAGTTTGGTGTGTCTATTTCTTTCGCGTGCTCGAGTCTTTACCTTTTCCACTCATGACTGTGCTTTTGTTTTCATGCACATATGACGTCTTCCTTTCCTATCTTTTTCGGGTTCGTGGATGGCGCTAGTCGACATACCCAGAACATTGCTTTGGCAGCATGGGTTATTTACCAATTTGACGAGGTGGTGAGTTCAGGAGGTATCTGCTTAGGACCAGCAACCAACAACATGGCAAAATATCAGGCTTTCATCGAACTGTTGACCCAAGCCTCCTCCCTAGGTATATCTTGTATCATTGTTTACTTAGACTCCCAACTCGTGGTCTATCAGCTCAACCATATCTACTCTATCCGTAGTCCTATACTGCTACGTCTCCACCTACAAGTTTGTTGTCTTGAATGAATGTTCAATTACATTGAATATAGATATATTCCAAGAGAACTTAATAGGGTTTCGGATTCGTTAGCTAATTACATCATGGACCGGTATCTCACCCACATATAAGATTTAAGGAAAGAAAAATTGTACATCACATGTAAATTAAAACACATCATAGACATCATCATGTACAAATCATTTGGTACTATAAAAAACTCAGAACTGTATATATATATATATATATATGGCATGACTGAAATGTTTTGATTACATCAAAAAACTATGTAGAAGAGAAAAATGCCGGGTCTTTAAACCCCTACAACATCGCCTGACAAGGTAAACAAAATATGATCACCAGAGAGACTCTAATCTCCCTGCACTACATTGTGCTTCGAGTAACATATCACTGCATGCACTACGCGTCTCAGCAGAGAATTGACATTCTCTGGCACTCCCACAGCGTGCGTCTCCAAATGTAAAGGCACTTCTCCCCTCCGTAGAGGAGGAATGCCCATCGTGAGGCCTTGGAGGTTTCTTTCAACCTCCCGGAGACCTATCACGGGTACTCCCGGATCTACTACAACTAGAGCACCCCCACAACATCATGGTATATTTATATCGGTCGGGCACACTACTCCCTTGTCTGCATGTTGAAAACAATACACCTTTTAAAAAAAATCTTCTATATACCCAAAAAAATACATATACATTAAAAACTTAAAAAAAAAAAAAAAACTAGACAAGGTATGGCTCAGTCTCTTACCTGACACATCCCAGTCTTCCCCCGTGGGTAAAATCAAATCCATATTCCCGCGGAAATCTACCTCAACATACAGGAAGTCTTCTATCTAGAGATACTTCCATCTTAGCCAAGCAAAGAAATCACCAGTGAAACGGAACTCTGACTCCACTACTAGCCTCAGAGATAGACTAGTCCACCTCTCCATCCTTGGTTCATCCACTACTCACACCACCACCGCTATCTGAGGCTGCATCTGGGGGATGCACTCTAGAAAAAATGAGACCAAAAAAGAGCCATAACCAAACTATTTTTGTCCCATCCTGTACCATGAAACCTGTTCCTTCACATTTAGAAGGAACCCTGCACTCCAGTTGAACAATGTTGGTTCCAAACACTAAACACCATAACCCACCTGCGATCTTGATTCCAGATGCGCGCTAGTACTACCTGTCATGCTTGTGATGGAAAACAGTATGGAATGGAGGGGTAGCTCTTGGATATCCTTGATAGGGATTCTACCCCCTACCAATCTTGCTCCTGGAACATAGTGACATGCTAGATACACGCCCACTTGTTCAGGTAGCACCCTCTGCCTGGAGAAAGATATGGGAACCCCTCTTTTTGAGAGGCCAGTCAAGAAATACACGTCTTCTAACTCGATGGTTAGAATCTATGTGCCAATCCAGAATCCTTGCTCCGCAACATCCCATAGGCCGATCATATGCTCAAGCAACAAAATTTCCTTCTTCATTTTTTGCAACTTGAAGAATTTGAGTAAGCCACAAACTTGCAATGCGGCTTGTGTGCGGGGACTCCGCAAGGCAGCTAAGTCATCGATCTCATGTTCCCGTTCTTTCCACTCGATCATGGTCGCCGAAATCACCTACAAAACAAAACCAATACAAATTTTCATTATTTCAACGTTTTGGCATTTCGGCAATTTTCAAAAGCGATCTAAAAACATGAAATCTAATTCCTACATCATTTAAAGTGACCACACCCTCTTTTACAACCACCGCGCCCTCTCTTAGCCATTCAATATTCATCATACAACAATGAAATGTTTTTAAATGCAAACGATTTCTCTATGGCTGCGCGGGCATATGTGGGGATTTTTTCATGGGTTCTTTGCCAAAAATGACCCATCCAATCAGCTATTGAGGCGTTGGCATCTTGGCCATCCCCTTCTAGAACGTTTTTGCAAAAAAGAATCCCCTTTTTCCATCATTTTTAAAAGAGGCCAATTTTGATCTTTTTGGGGCAACTTAGGGATTCATATTTTAAATTAAATGATGCTATGAAAATGAATATTAAACCATGTAATTGAAAGAAGGAGAGATGAAGATCTACCTGGTCTGAATGGCAAGAAAAACAGTCAACCGTAGCTCCAACAGCGAGCAAAACAAGATCCACCTCAAAATGAGAATCTCTACTACACCAAAATCCTTGTGCAAAATGAAATGGTAAATGGAATTTTCATTGTATTGTTATTTATAAATTTCCATTTTTTATAAGGTATAGTCATTTATGGGTTTCTCTAACAATATGATGGCTTCACTAAACCCCTAGTTTGTAGTTTTGGCATCACAGGTTTCCTGGCAGTTCTGATGGATTATTTACCTTGTCGCACTTATGAGCATAGTCTTAGTTCGTTCTTGAGCTCGAAAATACATGAGAATGCATCCAGGTAGAATTTTATCTCTTTTTTGGACCTGTATGGACACACGAAAAAGGAACCCCCCTGGAGTCATCTTTAAATTCTTTTTAGACTCTCTAAATATGAAAATATTGTCAAGTGACCTTACTTCCTTTCACACTCGTTAACAGGTTCGAAAGGGCGTCTTTCGAGCGATAGTTTAACTCTTTTTCGGTCTCGTTAGACTACTGTACGAAAAAGGAACTGAGAGAGTTCTCTTTTAAGTGTTTTTCCAAACTCTATAATCCTGAAAAACCTTCCAGTTTTCTATCTTTGGACTCGTTAAAACACACATCGACATGCCCATACGGGACCAATCCCTTATTTCTTCTAGTTCATTAAACAAAGGAAGAGGAACTTACCGAAGGTGAGTTATATCGAGCATGTGTTATCCTCCTCGAGCTCATTAAATCAAAAAGAGGTACT
>SNQJ01S0050469.1:0-17199 GCA_010110895.2 Picea sitchensis
GTTGATCAAGTACTTGTGTGTTACTTGATGTGGTAGTTAACCACTGAATTGTAGTTGTGTACTACTATGAATAGACACAGGTGTGTTCTATCCTTGTTCTAATTGCCTTGAAGACTATCAGCAGATTATTGGAGATGATCATTTAGATGAATGATGAACAGAGATTTTCCAGACGGAAAACAGTTCGGATCTTTTACTCCTCTTGTATCACTCCATGGTGAGAGTGACTTATCCAGCATCATATCTAACTACTCAGATGAAGTATGTTTTTGAGAGATGATGCAGCTGATGGTGATGGTGATACTCATGATCTAGTCATGAAATAGTCTAGATGACTATATTGATGCTACCGGTTAAATGGTATGTTTTGTGCTCAAGTCCATTACCTGTAAATACCTCTCTAGCTAGGAGGGAGTGTTAATATTATGGTAGTTGTGGGAGGTATTTACCCCCACATGTGAACTTGGCGATAATAGAAGACTCCGGGAAGCAAGAGAAACCCTAATGAGTTGGCCAATAACCCTAGAAGCCTTGTCAACTCAAGAAGATAATTTATATTAGGCTATTAGCCTCCAAGAGAAGAAGTCGGCCATAATTAATAATAATATACTGAACAGACACATACCCAGAAAGAGAATTCGGCCATAATTAATAATAATATACTGAACAGACACATACCCAGAAAGAGAAGTCGGCCCCAGTAAACTGGTAGGATTACTATAAATATAGGGCGCCAGTTCTCATTTGTCATATCTCAGGACTGCAGTTTTCCCAGTTGGTGCGCACTGCAGTTGCAGTCTGGTGCGCAGGTTTGGAGGAGGGTTGCAGGTGCAACTACAACAGCAGCTAGTTTTAGTATTGGCTTGAATATCTCTTAGCTAGGGTTTGGAACATCTGATCAGTATTTTGTGTTGCGCTATCCTTGGGAGAGATGTGCTACCTCTTTGTTTGGCTATCTAGCCTAGATTTTGCTTCCGGAGGAATTCTCAGTCAAGGTTAAGGTGCTCGGAGGGAGGGTTCAGCCTGTGCTTGGGTGACGAGGGTATCGTCAATGGTAAAACGAGCACACCATCTTCTATATTCTAACAATATCCTTTGACCTTTCACTAATAATTTTGTAGTGGTGTATCTGGATGACATGCTCATCTACAACAAGACTTGAGTGAAACACTTGCAACATATTCAATAGGTTACGCACACCTTGCGGCAACACAAGCTATATGCCAACTTAGAAAAATGCTCCTTCGTCATGGACAGGGTCCAATACCTAGGATAAATCGTGGATCGACATGGTGTGTATGTGGATCCAACCAAGATCCAGGTAATCTGTGACTAGCCAACCCCATCCACACTCACTAAGCTTCAGATCTTCTTAGGCCTTGTCAATTTCTATCACAGGTTTGTGTTGGGATTATCCCATATTGCATGGGCCCTCAGCTAAGTAACCATGGGTGGTGGTAAGGAAAAATATGTGTGGGGCCTGTCCCAACAATAATCATTTGATGATTTAAAGAATCTCTTGTGCTTAGCCCCAATACTTTCAGTATTGTACGTGCAACAGCCTTTGAGATCGAGATAGATGTTTCAGACTATGTTGTGGGCGTAGTTTTCATTCAGCACAGCCACCCCGTGGCATATCATAGTGATAAATTATCATATATTTTCTGTAAGTACCCTACTTACGAAAAATAAATGTACTCCATTGTGCAAGCCTGCTGCCAGTGGAGACATTACATTCTCAGGAAGGAGACAATCATCCACACAGATCATAAACCATTGTAGTTCATGTAGACACAAGGAAAATTGCAGAATGACTACCATCAGAAGTGGTCCACATACTTGCAACAGTTCCACCTCAACATCAAGTATAAAACAAGTAGTACCATCTGAGTCGTTCATTGCCTCAGCTAACCTCCAATTGCGAAACTCACCACCATGCTAGACTCTTGCAGTCGCAAGACCTCCAGATGACCCTGAATTTTCCACCACATACCATATGTTGGTTGCAAACTCAGTTGTCGCTAATTTACATCTTTGGGATGGGATATTGTGTCGACTAGGCCATCTTTGTGTCCCATCAAGTGAGCGAGCGAAGATGATTTGGGAATCCCACTATAGTCGGGTGGTAGGACACTTCAGCGTAGAAAAGATAGTGGTAGTGTTGTAGAAACATTTCTACTGGCCAAAACCTTGACATGATGTCAACAAGTATAACAGGTCTTGCACTTCCTTTTCTATTGCCAAACTAACCATTAAGAAACAAGGCCTGTAAACCCCCTGCCTACTACTGGAAGACCATGTGAATCCATCTCAATGTAATACATGTCGGGCCTTCCATCCACCAAGAGGGGAAATGACTGTGTCTTTGTGGTTTTTTATTGCTTTTCCAAGATGGCGATCTTGGTCGTATGCAAGAAGAGCATCACAATAGAGGCCACTGCCAATATCTTCTTTGAATGAGCCCGGGTACATTTTGGAATCCCAAAAAACATTGTCTGAGATCAGGACAGTCGGTTCCTCAGCTCGTTCTGGTTGGGCCTCTGGTCACTGTTGGACACAAAGATCACCAAGTCCATTGCCTTCCACCTCCATAAAGATGGCCAAACTGAGGTCGTCGATCGAATGACAGTGCATATTGTGTGCATGTACAATTCCAAGAACCCCTGCACATGGGATGAGAGTCTTCCCTATGTTCAACATAGCTATAATAGAGCCCTACATAGCTCAACCGACCACAACCCCTTTCAGGTTGAGTAGGGATTCCAACCATTGGGTACCATGGATGTTGCACTACCTCTTGCGACCACCTCAACCGATTCATCACCTGCTCCAACTGAAGCTGACAAAGCCTCCCTATTCATTGAACTAATTTGACACATCCGCCAACAAGTTCATGATATTTTACAAAATTCCAATGCCAAGTACAAGCAGTTCCTTGATCAACATCAGGTGCCACATAAGTTTCAGGTGGGAGACAAAGTGTGGTTACACTTGTAGAAATAACACCTTACATGGCCCTATCAGAAGCTTCTCCCACTTTTTTACGGACCTTACACCATCACTAAGGCTGTGGGTGAAAATTCTTTTGAGCTCAACATTCCTCCTTTTCTTATCATGCACCCAATATTCAATGTGGGCCTCCTTTGGCCATACTTCCCACCATTGTTGGACACCTCAGAGATAGGAGAAAAATTGACACCAACATAGCTAGACCATGACTTCATGAAACAAGCATCCTATGATCAAATTGTGGACACAAGGTCAAGGGCACTTTCCAACAAAGGATCCAGCTTTATCGAGTTTCCAAAGCAGGGAAGCTCCTGCACCAAGGCAAGTGGCTCACCTCAGGCCAAATTCTGCACAAACTTCCTCATCTGATGGGGGAACTCGATTCAATGGAGACCATTTATTCCTAAGGGGAGAGGATTTATCCATGTGTATTTTGGTGGCCTCCCACCTATTCCAATTGTCTCATTTTGGTAGTTTTCTAGTTTGGCAGTTTTTTCCTAGTTTTCAGGTCCTTGAATTCTGGGGTTGTTTTGAGGCCCTGAACAACATTTTTAGGGCTCGCCACATAAACAAATGTAGATAGAGTCAAATTCTAATGAAAAAATGTGTATTTATCAGATAGACCTTTCCAACGGGCTATCGTGCACCTAAAACAGAGATCATATGCAAAAGTTACGACCCCGAGAAGTTGATGTACTAGCTTACCCCAACGAGGCCCACATGAATTTTGGTGCCTCATCTCCTAGGGTTAGGTTTTTGGATGTCTATGGTTTTGGCATTCCTGTTTATTGAAAAATGGCTTGGAGAGCCTCATTTTAACCATCTTCTTTCAAATGAGTGCAACTGTCACATCTCTTCTCAAAGATAAGCCACCACCATTCTAGCAAGCTTGTTTTCTACTGCATTTTATAGTTTCAACACATTTTCTTATTGAATAGAAACCAATTTTATTGTATCTCTTTTATTCTTATGTCTCTGAGTTAAAAATAATAATAATTTGTATTGATTTTCATTATTCTCATAAAATCTGGATCAATACACCCAAAGGATAGAATGCACATGCAATTTCAAATGAGAGAAAAACACTTCTCTAATATATGATTCTCTATTGAGAGAAAATTTAGTTATCATTCATAAGATAAAATTCATTACAAGAGGGGGGACCCCTATTTATATAAAATACAGACAAAAACCCTAAACTTGTAGCCCAAGCTACCTAAACCTGGTGCATTGTTCTAGAGTTCAAAGTGCCAAACTTAGTGGTTTAGTGACAATAAAAAGAATATTAGTTGAAAATATATGCTCTATGTATTGCTTGTGAGACTTGAACCTACATGCTTTCAAGTCCTTTGGTGTGATTTTTTTCCTTTTCACCATATAGTAGAATCATTCTTCATTTTTTTTTCCTTTGTAAAAATTACAACATACTCAATATATATCAAAATTTAAGTCTATATCATGAAAATATGGGGACTAGGAAAGAGAAGGGAGAACAAACAATGCATTGAGAATCCATGTGATTCTAGAGTATCATAAATTATATGCCATTGTAATTATGAGCTAGGGTATAGGGTATACATCATATTGTCTTAAATTTTCTTGAATTCAAGGTGAACGTCATAATGGTTGAATACAATATGATTTTTGGTGGATTTCTAAAGAAAGTGCCACCTTGTCACCATCTGTTGTATGCAGGGGACTTTGGGCAGATCTATATTTTTTATGCTATATACAAGATTCTAAATAGATATAAGTATGCAACTTACAAACCAAATTAAATGTAAACGTCAAATAATAATTAAAAAAATGTATAAATACATACAAATGTACCTTGCATTGCGACATTGAATGTGAAGATGGTTGTAACATTTCATCCATTTTGTGTACGATCTTCTAAAATTTCTAGCCATGTTTTGGGGTTTCAAATGATTTTAGTGGTTTCAAAAACAACACCTACATTGTAAATAAGAAATAATGTATAAACCAAAATATTTAGATCCATATAATAACAAAAGAAAAAGTGAAAAATAGAATAACCATTTTGTTGGGTACGTGTCGCATTTTTTGCCTCGTTTTTCGTGTCGCCTCAATTTTCGTGTCCATTGTTGGGTGCTTTTTTGGCACATGGTTTTTTTCGATGGTTTTCTATTTCTGATTAAGGAATTAAGGTTGTTGACTAATCCAGGTCATTGGGTTAGGGTTTTGGATGTCGTTGGCTCCTATATGTATATTGTATTGTAAATAGTGTATCACAATGAATAAAGATAGAATATGTTGGTTTTCCTGGTAGGGGAAAAATATCTGTATAATGCGTGTATTTTCCATTGTATCTTTTCTGTTCTTTTATTGAAAATATGTTTGCAGTAAAATATTGTACAAGGTTAAAATCTACACATTTTTCATCTTGTCATCCTAGTAGAATATAATAAATTAAATGTTAATGTTGTCATGAAGTAGGTATGAAAACAAAACTTACTCCCCCCCAAGCCCCTTTAAGTCTAGGTAAACATTGTAATGGTTTAGATCTTGATGTTTGTTGCATTTCCATGTTAGTCGATCTATATTTAGCAATCAAACTATGTGGAGATTACTCTAGAGAATTTTGTTGATTAGGATAGGTATATCAATAACAATGTGAACTTGGAATAGTATAGATTATGAAAATAAATATCACCTAACATTAAAATGTCGTGAACAAATGAACTCAATTGTGCAATCTTTGTTAATACTAGTTTCCCCATAGTTTAGTATATAGCTATGCCAATCTAGCAATTAGATTATATTTATGATGACTGTACTTATGTCTCAATCTGATTTCTAACATGAAATTTATGGCTATTTAAAATAAATAATTTCATCCCCTTTTGCACTTGTTTCAATATTACCAATAGTCTCAAGGGCTAACTTCTACCTCTTGTAGAAAGAAATATGGAAAGAACCAAGATTTTTTTTATATTGGGCATTGATAATATTCCTTATTGTGAATACACGACAACTCTCGGATTTAGGTTATGATGCCCTATCCAAATTATGCATAAATGTAGATTTGGCAACATTTCGGTACAAGATTTACTTTCTTCGTCGACTTTTCGTTGCACGATTTACTTTCTTCACCAACATTTTGGTGCAAAATTTTCTTTCTTCACCAATGTTTCAGCTCAAGATTTACTTTCTTCAACAACATACATTGTATCGGTGATAAGAAAAAATTTAGACACTTAGTTTATTTTTCGTGTTTTCAAGCTCACGACTATTGTGACCATTGTGAAAACATTTGACTTCACTGTCCAAGAATAATTCCATGACTTAAAGGCCAAATTTACCTCCATACAAGAACAACCATCATACAAAGTTTGAAATTTAGTGCCTTGACCCCAATTTTCACCCAACTCTACACAAAGACTAAATTTATGCCCTGTTGTAGCAGACCCAAGCAAGCCTGGTTGTGTTGCAACTAGGTCTATGATACCATTATGTAGTTCCCCCACTACTAAACCTAACAAAATTTTTCTACTACTATAATGCATCAAGGATTTCACATGCATCTAACCGCATTTTAAAAACCAAAATATAGCCAAATAAACATATACCCAACAACATATAAAATCTCAAAACTTAGAGTAAACACACAAAAAATAAAACCCGTGAATAAAATAGTGAACATAGAAAAAAACACTTATCTTTTGAAAGATAATGTGCAACCAACTGTAGAGGATGGAAATTCCACCTAATCATAGATTTTCTTCTCCAAATATTAGCAACAAATCACCCCTGAGATGGGGTTACAAATCCATAAGAAAGTGTGTCTCTACTGTCCACTCACAATCCAATATTACCCACAACAAACTAATTTTCCTACAACTATCCCAATCTTTTATCTCTCTTCCCCTCAACCTACACAACTTAGGGAATGGAAATCCCCTTCACTGTACACAGTCCCTCGAGAATTCACACTTCCCTCTAGGGCTCTAGCACATGTTGGCTAGCAATATCTCTTGGTAGGGTTCCAGGGATGCTAGCTTCCACGAGAAAACTCACAACAACAAGCTCATTTCTCTAGGGTAATTTATCAAGCAAAATTCTCAATATATAGGAATAAAAACCTACTTCTTCATGCAATTACAAGTCCAAATAAGCTACCCTCAAACCCCACCATGACTCCCTTCAAGTTCCACCAAGTTTTTCATGGAGCCAAGTTTTTCACTAAACTTGACCTTCATTTTGAATGACACCAAATAAGGATGAAAGAGGCAGTCATGCCTATGACTTATTTCCACATACATGAAGGTCACTATGATTTTTTAGTGATGCCCTTTGGATTTTTCAATGCTCCATCAACCTTTCAGAGCCTCATGATAAAAAAAAATTGGCCATTTCTACACAATTTTGTGTTGGTATTCTTTGATGATATACCATTCTATAGAAAACCTAGGATTCCCACATAGAGCATGTCGATACAACCTTGCAACTCTTATGGGACTACAAACTATTTCTGAAAAGTTCCAAAGGAGCTTGTGTGGCTTTAAAGGTTGAATTCTTGGTCACATTTTAAGTTAGGATGGAGTATGAGTAGATCCCAAGAAATTTGTGGCTATACAATATTATCCCCATCCCAAGATGTTGAAGAGATTGCATCGGTTCTTAGGACTTATAGGATACCATAGGAATTTTATAAAATAATTATGGAAAATTTATTCTCCTTTAACTTCACTACTAAAAAAGAATTATTTTGTATGGAATGAGGAAACCGAGCAAGCCTTCTTAGAGCCAGTAATAAAATAGTGATCATGGTGGCATTCAATCATCTTTACAAATATGCTCATTTTTGTGCCTCATTGCACCCATTTCTCCCCTCCTTAGTGGCCCAAGTCTTCGTGGATAATATTTTTAAGTTACATGGCAGCCTAATTCAATTTCCTTGGATTAGGAACCTACATTCACCAAAAAAAATGGCAATAATAGTTTAAGCTTCAGGGTACCTGACTAAACATGAGAACGATGTATCATCCCCAATTAGATGATCAAACTAAAGTGGTCAACAAATGATTAGAAACATATTTGTGATTCTTCACTTATGAAAATCCACACCAATGGGCATAATGGATTCCCATTACAAAATGGTGGTATAATACCACTTATCATGGAGCTACAAAAATGAGATAGTATGAAGTCTTCTGTGACCAAAATCCCTTTCTAGTGACTTCCTATTTACCATGCAGCTCCAAGCTTCATGCAATGGATAACATGATTCACACCAAAGAATCCATTCTTTGCACACAAAAGGAAATTTTTATTATGGCTCAAAATACAATGAAATAACATGCTTACTTGCATATCTTAGAATGTTCTTTTGCAGAAGGGGATTATGTGTTTATTTACCTTCAACTCTATAAACAAGCATCACTCAAAGATAAAATCCCCCAAAAAATGACATCAAAGTTTTATGGACCTTACAAGATCATCCAATGCATTAGACAAGTGGCCTACAAGCTATCTCTTCCAAATCAATTTAAGATTCATCTAGTTTTTCATGTGTCTTGTATGAAGAAGGTCATGGGATCAAATTGCAGAGTGCAAACAAGATTACTAGAAATTGATGAAGAAGGATTCAGTTGGCTTCAACTATCAATATTAGATATTAGAGAGAGTTAATTGTGCCAGTGTATAGTTCACGGAGTACTGATCTAGTGGAAAGACATGAGGACAAATGATGTCAAATGGGGACTAGCAATGATTTTGTAGCAATTTACTCACCTCCATCCTTGAGGAAAATGCTACCTTTGAAGGGGGTGTATGTTAGGGTCCTACCCTAACATCCCTACTTTAGGATATATAGGAGTTAGTCAATTGATGTATGTGGCCATCCTCTTTGAATAAGGCACATTAGATGGTATTGGATGGTTATTTGGTGTAAAATGGTCCTCTTTATTAAATAAGACCCACTAGGTGCTTGGTACTCGTTAATGACGGGACCACAAGTAGTTAAGTTTTTTCTATTGATAATCTAATTAAATATCTAGGAGGCTCTGGAAATTTTGGTCGAGTATAATTGTATTTGGATTTTTTCTTAGTGAAAGGTCACCCCACCTTAAGAGGCAAGTGAACATTGCTTTCTTTCTTTTGATTATCATAGTACAAAGGCATATTTTTCATATTTCATCTTATCTGTCTCTTGTATTTGTTTTTTTTCATTTATATTCTTTGTATACCTAGTTTGTGTTTCAATTCCGACGGTTAAGGAACACTACAACATCAAGATTGAGTTGTATTTCCATTTCACCCATCTCTCCTACTTTCCCCTTCATATTAATGAAATTATACTCAAAAAGGTCTTGGTATTCCTTGAGTAGATCCATCACCTCTATCACTATAACATCATCCTAGAAATCTTTGATGGTATCCATTTTCAATAGATCATCAATGATGATACTGGACTTGCACATATTCAAGGGCTCATAATAGTATTTTGATATGCTAAGATATGACATGTTTTACAATGTTAGATCATCTTCTAACTCTTTGTAATGAATACTATGTAGGTCCTCATAAGGATCTTACTCATCTTCTCTTACCTACATGTAGACTCCTTGTTCTTTTTACTTCAAAAAAAGATTATGTGTTCACCACATAATTGGGGATAAACATATTCAAAATCATTAGCATCATTGAAGATAACATACTTGAACTTATGACAACACTCCAATTATTTACATCATGGCAATAAATAAGCTAAATGTGACACATAAATTAGAGTGCAGACCACTCCAATCCTTGTCCTATTTGTGGATCCCCTCATGAATATACTAGGTGTCGAAGAGCATGCAAGGAATGGAAATACTTATGAACACAATTCTTCACTAGAATTATTTTCTTCATGTATACCACTTCATAGGTGTCCACATACTACAAAAGATTAGCATCCATGAAAACTAAAAAAGCCTTGTTGCAACACCTTCAATCGTAGCTCCTTTCCTATCAATTAATTGTTCTTTCAACTTCTGGTTCTCCAAGGGAATATACCATACTTGGGTCACAAGGACCAATTCCACCAAAGTATTTAGTGTACCCTTGATGTGACTCTAAGATACCTTTGCTAGATGGTAGACAAAGGATAGATGATGTACTTTCCTTCCACCTCAAAGGACACGCAACAATGAGTCATATTCAAGTTTGCATCATTATCAAATCCTGCCCAATCTTTCCCCAAATTTTCATTAATGAGTCTTTGGCATATACTATCTCAATCACTTGAATCAAAAACAACTTGAGTTTTCACCCCATATAGGTTCACTTATAAATCCTCTAAGTCATTGATTGGGTAAATTAAGGATTGCTTTGGAATATGCAATTGTAAGGGAGATAAGACTAAATTTGTGATCCCTACAATTTCACAATTCTTCTTAGAAAAATGTTAACAACATACCTAAGATCCAAGATCACATCTCACACCTCATATCCACCTAATATTGCATTCATCCTAAATTTCCTTTATGATTGCATTTTCTTCTTCCTATCACTAGGGAATATTATCTTGCGAAAGACTTCTAATCCTTTAGAATATTCAACAAGGTTTGGAGCCACATTTACAATATATCCTCTGCGACATGTGAAGTTTGTACATTCTCCTTAGTTGAGGACATACCCCTCAAACTTAACAATTGATATGGTGTAGCCTATCCCAAGTCCTAATTCCACTCTACCTATCATACCAACTCAATTTCATTTTTCATATACTTCTTTTGTCAGACAACATCAAACTTTAGTGCATGTAGGAGGGGCCTTCCTTATATTCCATGCTAGTGTTCCATCTATGTCTATGATGCTCTTAACAATTAGTATAATGATCACATTCACTCACATGAAATAAATTCCAATTGAAGCACCTCCATACTCTATTTTCTTAGAATATATTAGGCTAGTACCATGTTGTTATTGGTTGTATGCTTCCTACTTCTAAATTAGTTATAGACAATCCTTAGTGTTATGGTATATATTCCTACATTGACAACACCAATATTGACGTAGTAGAGGCCCATTAAACAAAATATGACCATGCTCATTGTTGCTATAACACTATACATAACCTCAACTTCTCCCTATCTTCTCAACATAGTTATCCTCAACCTGGTTGCATCTGCCTCTCTGCCTCTCATAGATGAATCAATGCAAAGATGTTCTTATTAAACCTTTCGATGAGCTCTTTTAGAGCATAACAATTGTCAATTCATTGTGTATCATTCTTTCAAAAGTCACAAAACATAACTTTTAAGGTACTATTATGCTTTTGAAATAGAGGACAATGGTAAGGGTAATGGCTAGCTTTGTGATAGAACTTGTAACATTCCACCCTCATGTTTCACAACAAGTATATGGAACAACACTAGTGAGCCACTAAACCAAGGAACAATTGTTGCGTTTATGTCCCTCCACCTTGCATATTGTGCCCCTGTTGACACCTCAACAACTCCCCTAAACTTTTGGCAAAAATTAAGGGCCCCCATAAAAAAAACTCTACCTTTAGTTAAAATAAATAAATAAATGGTTGTTGGATTTATTTAACATAAAGACAACATGATTGATTATTTGGTAAACAACCCCATTGCTGATATTCTAATATTTGAAAAAGGATGTTTGGTGGTTGCAATATATTCAATGAGTGTTAATTTTCCACAATCATTACCATTATAAAAAAATTGATAGGTCCATGCAATGCCTAATACATAGGTAGCTTGGATCATTTATAAAAAATTTATTTGAATATTGAATATAAAAAGGCAATATAAAAAAAGTTTTACTTTCTTTATGATGAAACACAAATGGCACATAACCATTAGAATTATATATTCCTTAAGTATTCATAACGGATGTTGGATTGGCTGTATTTTACAGGTACATAAAGGTTAAGGTTTGCGAGACTGTGGGAGTAGTTGCGCAGAAATGATCAACTCACAAAGATTCTTTTACTGTAGATTATGGCGCAGAAATAAAAATGAGGTAGAAACAAGTCTGACGACAATTTTTCATGATAACGTTTCTTCTTCACAATATAACCATAAGGATAAATATAATTTTGTTTATGTGATAGTTATAGTTTTATTTGGTTTACTTTTATTTTTAATTCATTTTTTTATTTAGTTATGATTTATTACTTTCGTTTTAGTTTAGCTATAAGTTTAATCCATTTAGTTTTAGTTTTAGTTTTAGTTTTAGTTTTAATAGTATTAATTCTTTTAAAGATTTTTATTAAGTTTCAATTTTATTGTAATTTAGTTTTATTTTAGTTTGTTATTAGTTTAATCTGATTCTATATTTTAATTATCTTGTTTAGTTTTTAGATTATTTTGAGTTTTTATTTTAGGTTTTTTTTTTCCATAGAAAAAAAGCGTAATTTTTTTCATCAAAAGATAACCAAATTACATTATGTAGGTGCATTTAGCACGACCCAATCATGGGAAGAAAGATCTCCAAGGGACAAAAAAGATAGCTTGTATGCCATAAAAAAAATATAGAAACAAGAACTGGGAAGAAACCCCAACTAGGCTGGAAAAAACCCCGGACTAGAGATCTTGTTACAGGAGTAACCCCAAATATGCAATCCCAACATACCCAAGTGGCCGGAAGGACCAGGTCAGAGAGGTATGAAACCCTCAGATCAAAAGAACCATAAAGCAGCAAAGTCGATGGACACCTCGACCAACAAAAGACCAGGAGCCGCACACCCTCTCAAAAGGACCTCAAAGTGACAAACTTCAACACTGCATGCCCAAGACAGGACCTCAAAGCTCTAGCATAACCCCCCCAGGTGGAGGAAAGAAAAACACATCGATAACCACCAATAGGAGCCAGATCTAAGCATACATCAAACCTTGAACAACCAAAGAAATCCGAGAGAAGAACCGTGAACCAGGAGCAGAAAAAAGCAGAAGAACCAACACCAGGACCCATCCCCAGATCCGCGCACCCACGAAGCATGAATGACCAACCTCTCTATGAAAGACACAGATATGAGAAAATAACACAAGGCGACACCCCTACAAACGCACCCACAAGCAAACTACAACCCAAATCGGAGGATGTAAGCATCGAAACCGCAACACCACCCAAAGGAGGAACAGATCTGGGCACAAATACACAATTTGAGAAAGCAAAAGGCCCAGGGCAAAGACGTAGCATCACCAGAAGAAGCTGCTACAAGAAACTACGAACCACCGCCACCTACCAAAGAGAGCTCGATCCGTGCACAAAGAACAACGATGGGAGAAGAGGATCCACCCTGCAGGAATAAACCAAGAAATAAAGACTCTGAAATGGGGAGAAACACCAAGGATAGATGACTTGATTGCAAGGAGGGCCTTGAGGAAAAAACAGTAGGTAGGAGGGTGGTTTTATTTTAGTTTATGATTCAAACTTGCTTTATTTAGTTTAGTTTTAATTTAATTAACTCTGGTTTAGTTTAAATTTTATTAGTTGTTAGTTTTAAATTTTTACTTTAGTTGTAATTAGGTTTATTTAGAATAGCTACATAGTCATAGTTTATGTAGCCATTCTTTAAAAAGATAATTTAGATTTAATTTAGTTTTTATTGTAGTTGTTGTTTGATTTGATTTGATTTAAAATTTTTAATTTGATTTTAGATTTAGTCTTTTATATTATTAGATTAGTTTTTCTTTTAAATCATGGTAGTTTAATAATCTATGGTTGGGATTAGTCTTTAAGTGGGGGCTTGATCAAGTGATATGGATTATGGTAGAGGATTTGAAGGCATAAAATCATAAAGACAAACAAACTCAAGGGAGCTATAAAAGGAGAATGAACTTCAAAGAGAGGGGGTGGGAGGATGAAAGAATGGCGAAAGGATGGTCTTTGGCAAGGAGAGACTTGTGATATCACAATATCTTTCTTTAAATCTTTTGTAATATGAGTTTGAAATCAATTATAAAATCAATGCACTATTGTCAAGTTTTGTAAAGTGATATGCACTATTGTCAAGTTTTGTAAAGTGATAGAAGACTCTCAAGTCTTTTGATTGTATTCAGGATTTGATACTACTGTCGTGTTTTGAGTTTGATAAAATATTTTCCATTTGATAAATTCCATTCTTGATGAGTATGTGTTTGTATATTGTGCATTGTTGTCAGTTATGCAAATTCATGTTTATTTAAAATCATTGATAAGTTGTATTTCATGATTAGTTTGAAGTTTTCAATTAGTCTTTGAATATGTGTATGTGTATCTGTAGTTTCTTAGTAACTATTTACTAGATCTATGATTCGTATGCATTTTCTTTAATTGTTGTCTTTCTATGTGAAATGTTTCCTTAGTTAGATAGCTTTCTTATCTCATGTTCAATATCTTTTAATCCTCCATATTGAGTGTGAGTATATGTATCTAATCTTTCCTTAGTAACTATTTACTAAGTAAATATTGATGAGTATTTGTTTTAATCGTTATTAGGTTATATGAACTATTTATATAACTTAATGGCTTATATTTATCTCATGCTCAACTTTCTATTATTCTCTTGCTCCTAATTGGGATAAAAGAACTACTTCTATGTCCTAGTAAGGATAGTTTATATTTAGAATAGAATTAGATTAACTCCTTTCTTTTCTACATTCTAGACTAAAAGAGCTTCAAGGAAAGTCTCCATTTACTAGAGCAAAACCTTTAGACGGGTAACTGGACCCATTATAACCAGTCAAAATCACCATCCCAAACGGAAAAGGGTTTGATTGGAGCCTTGACCGAGTGATTTCTCGAATGTTGATCATGGTCAATTTTGGCTATCAACAACACCATACATTATCCCTTCATACATTCTTTTCATTAGCCAACTCCTAAATCTGCTTAGACAATATGGAAAGTTGATGTTGAAATTGAGTAAATCTTGGAGCCATCAATGGAGCCACAAAATCACAAATTCCTACAATTAAATATAGAGACATCATAAATTTCAATGTTTCACATTGAGTTCTTAGAATATTATTGCAACAAAAGTGTATAGACATGCAACAAAAATCTCCCAATGAACCATTCGCCATGCTTCACATCTCAAATGGTGGAGTCTAATCGAATCATCAAATTATGAAACCTCTGATCATGTTCCTAATCTATCTGCCCCACTCGCTACTTGATTTCCTTCAAATCAACAATACTTTTTTGTCCAAAATCGGAGTCTGAAACTCCTTAGAAAACTCCTTATGTAGTTGATCTAAATTCTTTCCATGACCTGTGAAACACTCTACTTACATTTCATGTATCATTGCAATGCTTTTCAATCTAGAGTAGTATGGAACTCCAC
The DNA here is from genome assembly GCA_010110895.2 of Picea sitchensis. Lineage (NCBI taxonomy): Eukaryota > Viridiplantae > Streptophyta > Pinopsida > Pinales > Pinaceae > Picea > Picea sitchensis. The sequence continues at coordinate 15,311 of SNQJ01S0050469.1, forward strand.
CAAACATACAACATGTGTAGTCCCTCATGCACTGCAAATGGCATCATAGAGGAATCAATGTTGTTTTGCATCTTTTTGCACACATCCATAGAAAAATGACAAACACAATGGAAAATGTGTTGGTTGATTCATCATGCTTACACTTTTTAGATCCAGGACAAGAAGAAAGTCTAATGGACCAAGTTGGGAAACCAATTTTTGACTTATGACCATAAGGTTGATGCTAATAAAAACCATAACTCCTTTTGGTGGTGATAATAAGGTTACTAAAAGAAATTATAGTGAATACACTTTGACTGCTAACAATCGTGACACTAGCACTATATTAGGGACCATGATGAATATTCGTCTAATAAAAGAAGGCACATGGTGTGGAACCAAGGACAGATCAATATCAATGTTACTGGCACTTTCCTCTCTATCATTGTATTCACCTTTCATAGCTCTGTCATAAAATCATGATTCAACCACTTAAGCATCATATTCTTGATCATATGCATCATTCCCAACATCCCCCAGCTTATGATCTTGACCGCAACAAACTCATTTGGTGCCTTTGCATCTTTTTGGCATCACCACTTCTCCAAATTTGAATTGAAAAAGTCCCTTCAAGTCGTCCCAATGTAGTATTCTATGTAATATGATCCAACACATTCTCCCACTCATGAATTGCTTGGCTAGCTATATCTCCTCCTCTATGTAACTCATGTAATATTTGCAACATATCATCTTTCCAACTCACCTCGACATCAAGTACCCCTGCATGATGGCCTCTTTATGATTGTAGATCCTTCTCATCTGATCTTTTGATAACTCTTCCTTCAATTATATTTTCCTTTTAGCATGTTCTTTGCATTCACTTGACACATTCTTTATTCCCACCATCAACTAGTTTATATGTGTATCAACATAAGAAATCCACCCTCATGTCTTCCTTCGACACCACCACCCCTCACATGAATCTTAAGTTTTCATCTCAATGGAGCTAGGAATCAAATCATTTCGACTAGGAACATCTTGATGTAGATGGGGATTTCATTGATCAATCTTTGACATGGACTTTTCTTGAAATCTTCAAATGCCTTTGTCAAAGATTTGTGAAAATTCTACAAAAAATTCCAATGCATAGACTCCAATAGCATGCCTACCAGACCTAGAAGTCTATAGCCTAGGTAAGTCCATCTCCAAAACTTTTCAACTTCTTTTACATTCACGATGTTCCATTCAATTACAATGGTTGATTTCTAACACTGATATTGCTCCACTAATCATTTTAGTCATTCGAGCAAGACTATTGGGAATTCAACCCATATCTCATATTCCTATGAAAACTAGTGTAGATCCATCTTAACTCTGGATCTATCATGTGTCGAGAGAGATCAAATTCCTCGAGGTGCAAACCTTTCCTCAAGTTTTTTTTAATTTAATTTTTTCACCTTGATGAACTTGATCCCTCTCGGCGCATGATATATATATATGCAAAATGTTAACTCCACGTTGAGCATAGAAGGAATTACACATCTCCCTCATACTGAGGAACACATCATTCAAATGTTTTGATGGTAATATTGTTTTACTTTCAATTGTTATATATATATATATATATTTGATATTGAATATTTTACTTAAGTGAACATTGAAATATTTTATTTATGGTCCACATTGAAATAATGTATTTGTTATTCATATTTTTTTTAAATGCCACGTGTCAACTCTATATTAAGCATTGAAGGAATTAGTGTCTCATATCGACAAGTAGAAAGTACCCATTGACAAAATAAGAAACTTTTTAATTTCAATTACTTTATCTCTATATATAGAGTTGATATACAATTATTTTACTTAATGTAGATATTGAAATATTTTATTTATGGTCCACATTGAAATAC